>VZSF01001076.1:265740-547159 GCA_013398295.1 Chionis minor
GGGAATGGGCGCAGGGAATTTTTTGTACTTGCTTTTATCCTTTCCCAGAATTAAAATAAAGCTGTATTTTAATAAAATCTACTTGCAAGATTTTGCTGTGTCCCACATTAGTAATAAAAAGAAATAACCAAAATACCTTTATAGTTAGATAAAGAAATAAATCTGTATTTAGGATTGATTTTTTCCAAACATGAAAAAAGGTAAAGACAAATATGATGACCTTGTATACATAGACAGTGAACGATTGAGGAAGAAAAATATGATGTTTTTCTTTTTTTATTGTTCTTGGAACCGTACATACTTTAACCTGTATTTTCTTGTCAGCCTTAATATGCCATTTTTAGGCATACGATATGGATATTCTCCCTGACTCTGGATATCATTCAGTAGACCCCTTTCTGTGGACATCATTATAGTGGCCAGAAGAATATAAACCATATGGGTAGTTTGTGGGATTAGGCCTGAATGCCTCAGAAATGCTGAGTCACTGTAGGGAGAGGGGAAGAGTAGAGGAAACTTTATGCACGTGGAAAGAAAGAGGTAGAGCTGGAGAAATGTAATTATGTAAAATGATTTAAAATGTTTTATTTTTCAAAGTCTCTTCGTAAAAGTAAGGGTCTGCAGCTGCCTTCTTCATGAAATGTATGCAGAGATGAAGGGCTGAAGGAAAAAACAGTATACTAGAGAACCAAAACCTTAAATAATAAACTGCTTTCTTAGCACTGATCCTCTTTATTGCATTTTGAGTCTTGTGAAACACCATCATAATGAGAGGGCATATCTGATCTAAACTATTGGTAGAACCGCTCTCATTCTGCCTTATTCTTCTAAGAAGCTTTTTCTCACTGTTGAAAGAAAAGGAATGTTCACCATAGTTTCTAAGTTAAATGGTCTATCTCCAGGGTGGATGGAGTTCTAGTATATAATCTATTTTTTCTTTGTGCTCTAAGAGCCCCATATTTGAAATACTTGGTGCTTAAAGATTCTGTACCTGTTTCCTCATAGTCACATTAAGGTTAGCTGATTGAGTTCCTCTGAAATTATTTTTAGTGTAAAATGATCACAAATGAGCATTTTTTAGTAAAAACACACTGAAGAAACTCACAAGAATCCTTAAATTTGCTGAAGAGGTCCGAGTCATCTGTTTTCTTTGTCTCTCTCTTGCTAAACTTCTGCAGATGGAGGTAGCGTTTTGAATGAACTGGTAATCTTTTTATTGAACCAGATGACTGCTTTGATTCATTTTTGCAGACTGCATGTACAAGATTGTTAGTTCCTAGCAGGAAGACTATATGGGACACTACTTGTCATAAAAGGCCAGGAGCAAGTCCTTATGGTGGCCAGCAGAGGGAAAAATCTCTCAGCACAAGATTTGATCTCAAGATAATGGGATTGCCAGAAAAACACAGCGCAGGGCAACCTTACCAAATTTTGAGTGGAAAATAGCTTGAACTAGGTGCATATGAAAGAAGACTGTATCTATTCGACAGTTTCTAACTGGTTTTGGAGCAATGAATCATAAGTTCTAAGTTGTAAAGAAGCAATGTCTTCATGCATAATTCTTGTTATGTTAGTGTAATTTTGGGGAGGAGGGAGGTGTTATTCACTTTTGGGCAATATTTCTTGGTGTGAAAACTCCAGGTGCTTCTGTTCAGCTCAGCAGCTTGTCATTTAAATAAAGAAAATATTCCTGCCAGGCCAAATGTTATTTTTTCTGCTGTGTTGCCCTGCTTTAAAGGTTGAGATACAGTCCTGTCTCAGTCTTTTATGCAATTTTGGTATGTAGCCCAGAGAAGTTGAGAGGGAAAGCATCCTTAATATGACAGGAAAACAACTGTATCACAGCCATTGCAAAGATGTGGAAGAAAAAGCAGGCCTGTTTTGTAAAAGATGAATGATCATGGTTAACAATCTCTCAAGAGGCAGCATCACGTGAATTCTTGCTAAAATCTAGATAAAAATCCGAGGCATTAAGTATTATTTTTCCTTTCCTTGCCTATCTTAGGCTAGGTCTTCACTTCTAATCCCCATATAATGAAAACTGATCAAAATAATGAATAAACTTCATGTGGCTTATGTGTATAAATTTAAGACTGTTGGCGAACCTTTGTAGTATTTCAGCCAGCTTTGCATTTTTTTCAGAATTTTCTGTGGTGCCACTTCAGTTAACACTACTTGAAAGTGGATGATTTTGTGTACTTTTGTCTTTTTTTCTATTCTGTATTGAGTTTATATTAATGCAGAAGGCTTATCTGGACTCTGCATCTTCAGTAGTTACTAACTAACAGGAAGCTTGAAATTGGTCTTCCTATCTTCCTTGTTTTCTGGGTGTAGAAGGCCATCTTTCTTATACCAACTTCTCAAGCAGATCTACATCTTGATTTCCTAGCTGAAATGTGAGTCATGATATTTCTAAAACTTTTAAAATCGTTTTTTTAAAAAAATACATTTCTAGGTCCTTTAATGAGTTTTAAGCAATAACCTAGAAAAGGTTTTATTTCTTAAGTGTTAGGTGGTGTGACACTTAAGCCTTGTTCTGAAATAAAAAAAAAAGTTTATGGGTTTTCTAGCATTTGTGGGAAGCTGGGTGCTGCGGGAAAGTGGTCCAAGATATGGATGCACAATGTAGAATCTTACAAACAAAACGCCAAGAGGAATATGATTTGAGAGGCCAGTGTCACTACAGATGGGTATCCAAGTATTGTCATGTTGGGAGAGAATGGTGGGTTCTGGCCCTTGGGGTTAAAAAGAGTAGGATTGTTTTCAGAGGTAGGCCTGAGCCTTTGTTCACATGCTGAGGACCATTCTTCCAAAGAACAGTCTTCGAGGCTTGAGATTCAAGTGCATCAAAGTAACCTCTCTATTGTTGATCATTAAAGACCAGAAATAAATCATCAACAGGAACTTTTCTGAAATCCTGTATATTTTAAGCATGAGTCTTTACATGCTGCTGTGACATTTATGTATGCTGTTTCAGTATGAAATGCTTTATTTCATGGCAGTCAGATCGAGTCCCTGGTGACTGGAAAAAGAGAAACATTGCAGCCATTTTTTATAAGAGTAGAAAGGAGAACCCTGGGAACTGCCGACCTGTCAGCCTCACCTCTGTGCCTGGGAAGATCATGGAACAGATCCTCCTAGAAGCTGTGCTAAGGCACATAGAAGACAGGAAGGCGATTCGAGACAACCAGCATGGCTTCACCAGGGGCAAGTCCTGCCAGACCAGCCTAGTGGCCTTCTATGATGGAGTGGCTACATCAGTGGACAAGGGAAGAGCTATGGATGTCATCTATCCGGATGTCTCTAAGGCCTTTGACACGGTCCTTCCCCTGCATCCTTCTCTCTAAAGTGGAGAGGTATGGATTTGATGGGTAGACTGTTTGGTGGATGAGGAATCGGTTGGATGGTCGCATCCAGAGGGTACTGGCCTAACAGCTTAATGTCCAGATGGAGATTGGTGACAGGTTGTGTCCCTCAGGGTTTTGTACTGGGACTAGTACTGTTTAATATCTTAGTCAATGCCATAGACAGTGGGATCAAGTGCACCCTCAGCAAGTTTGCAGACAACACCAAGCTGAGTGGTTGGTTCATACACTTGAGGGGCAGTATGCCAGCCAGAGGGACCTGGACAGGCTCGAGAAGTGGGCCTTTGTGAACCCCATGAGGTTCAACAAGGCCAGGTGCAGGGTCCTGCGCCTGGGCTGGGACAACCCCTGGTATCAATACAGGCTGGGGGATGAAGGGATTGAGAGCAGCCCTGAGGAGAAGCACTTGGGGGTACTGGTGGATAAAAAGATGTACGTGAGCTGACAATGTGCACTTGCAGCCCAGAAGGTCAACTGTATCCTGGGCTGCATCAAAATAAACGGGGCCAGCAGGTTGAGGGAGGTGATTCTGCACCTCTGCTCCGCTCTGGTGAGACCCCACCTGGAGTAATGCATCCAGCTCTGGAGTCCTCAGCACAGGAAAGCCATGGACCTGTTGGAGCAGGCCCAGAGGAGGGCTGCAAAAATGATGAGAGGGATGAACACCCCTCCTACAAGGACAGACTGAGAGAGTTGGGGTTGTTCAGCCTGGAGAAGGCTGCGGGGAGACCTTGTTGCAACCTTTCAGGACTTAAAGGGGGCCTACAGGAAAAATGGAGACAAACTTTATAGCAGGGCCTGTTGTGATAGGGCAAGGGGTAACGTTTTTAAAGTAAAAGAGGGAAGATTTAGGCTAGATATAAGGAAGAATTTTTTTAACAGTAAGGGTGGCGAAACATTGGAACGAGTTTCCCGGAGAGGTGGTAGATGCCCCATCCCTGGAAATGTTCCAGGTCAGGTTGGACGGGTCTCTGAGCAACCTGATCTAGTTGAAGATGTCCCTGCTCATTGCAGGGGGATTGGACTAGATGACCTTTAAAGGTCCCTTCCAACCCAAGCTGTTCTATGTTTTCCACTGAATAGTGGAAGGTTATCTTGGCACATGTGCCATATAGATGATTTTCAAACACTAAAAGGATCGCTTCTGTATGAAGTCTGAGGATAGGCAAACAAGCTAAAAGAGTAAGGAACTAATATATAGTAAGTTGCATTGATTTTTGACAAAACTGGTACTATTATCAGAGTGAAGGTCTAGATCAAAAAGTGTTTTAATGGTGTAAAATCCATCTAAATTGGACTTAAGTTTCTAATTCCAAAATGTGAGTGATGAAACCCCTTGCTCAGCTACTGAAATGAGAGATGCAGCTTTTGGCCATTATTTTAGTCAGCAGAACTATATGCAAAAATAGATTTTTGAATGCAATGAGCTTGTAATTTGGAGATCATCATATCTGAATAAATATAATAGGTACTATCAGTCAATTCAATAATGCTGTTATTTTTGTTTAAAGACTTGGGAGAGAACTTAATATTTTTGAAGGCATAACACATTGCATTTGGCAGAGTTTTATTGTGAAGAAAGTAAAACCAATGAAGTACTTTACTTTTGGTGATGATGGTTGTAAAATTCCTGGAAGTCTGGAAAAAATGGATTATGCACAAATGATGCCGAAGCGCAATAATGAAAACAATGGAAATGTTCAAGTTGTGATATGGATCAGTAGAACTGAGATTCTGGTTACAACCTTCTAGTCCATTTTTGTCTTGAAACTTACAGTAAGCTAATGACTAATTTGAAAGAAACTGGAATTCTTTATGCATACGGATTTTCAGCTTGGGGAAAAAAACCCTGAGAGCTACTTTGCAAAAGCTACAGCAATTTCCCCGAGCATGAAGAATCTCTTATTACGGTGACTATGCTGGTAATCTGAGCTCCCAGAACAGTGAAAAGATTTACCCCCCTCCCCACCCCACCCCCCCGCGATTTGTATTTGGGGGCAGGAAAAAAAGACTCAAAACCGCCTTCAACCTGCTCTTCTCTATATCATCAGTAACTCTGCTGCAGAAATACTTTCATGTAATTTTGCAGCTTTGCCATTGGAGTAGCTTATAGCTGTCAAAGTGGGAACCTCTGCAGAGGTTTTTAAATGATAAATATGTACAGAGGAACCTGGTCTCCTCTTAATGTAATTAAAGAATACTTGTGCAAATGTGAACATAACACATATATGCTAGTGATACAGGAAGGTGATGTTTAATATTTTCCCTGTGAAAAGACACACTAACATATCTAGGCCATATATATTCTTCAAAATACATGCTAATCTACATGAGATTCTTGTTTGAATTTTATTTCTATGCCAATCAGAAGAACATGGTATTCCATATTATACTCCAGGCATTGTATTACACAGTAGTTGATAAGAGACTACTGTGAAATGATACACTATATAACAGAATTCCACAGATACTTTTCTGAAATACTTCCTCCCATCGTGGTGGTACCGGACGACTGCAACAGCTAAAACATCTGGTGACAGTTCACTGGTAGCTTTCTATGCTAACTTGTTACAGGAAAAATGTCAGTTTCAGGATTAAATATTTTAGTCTCATTACCTTCACCTGATTTCTGGCTTATGGCTTTCAGGGGTGGTTATTTATTCTTAAACTGGCTTAACAAAATCTGTATTTTGCTGCAGCACTGGTAGTGTCACGTTCATCTGAATTCAAAACAGTGTTTTTGCTAAACTGCAGTGACTTAAAATCCAGTGTTCTTTTTGTAACCAATGGTTTGAGCCAAGTCTGGTGGAGATGCTACCATGCCCTACTGCAGGGCAGCAAACCAGCGTCAGCTGCTTCACAGCACTTCCTTATTTGTACAGGCTACATATGTCGAGTGAGGCACAGTAATAGATAGAAAGTGGTGTTTTTATATACAGAACTAATTGTTTTCAGAAATAGCAATGATACTATATCTAATCCTACAAGAGGAACTTTTTCTATGATACTGTGGACTGAGAATGCACGTTAATTTAAATAATTTTAAATTGCAGAAAGAGAAAGAGCACGTGGTTGATGTCTTAAAAACTTAAATCCCTTAAAAAGGATGATATATATGTATCATTGAATGGGCTTGATGGACGAAAGAAGAGCTATAGCAGATCAGACTAAATGTCTGTCTAGCTGTCCCTTAGAGCTATCAGTAGCAGATGCGTAGGGATGGATATAGGAGCATAACAGTCATGTGCGCTATGTCCTAGAGTAATCTCCCAGACTCCAGCAATTTGTGGCTCAGGATCTTCCGGGAACCAGAACTTGTCTTTTGGATTTAACAGCCCTTGATGGGAGTTCCTGATGGCGAGATTATCCAGGGTTTTTTATACACGTGCATTTTTAGTATCTGATGTCTTGTGCTGAAATTTCAGGGTTTTGGCATGTTTCAGTGTACCATGATTGCTTTTGAAGTGTGTTTTATTATTCAAGGTGGTATGTCATCCTCCATACTTAAGCATTTTCTTAATCAGTTAAGTAGCTTGAATCTTCTTGAAAGGAAAGATATTAAAGAGTTTGGCTTATTTAGTTGGTTTGGAATTGGCAGTTAGAACAACAGTACTGACAAAACCAAAAAGAAATTTAAAGTGGGAAACACAACACTTGGGTATCTGTCTTGCAGGTGATTATTTAGTCTTGGTGCTGCTCTTGTTCTAAAAAGTCTTTCAAAGAATTTTAAGTTTTAAGTAATGCATGGTCTGTTAGGAGAAGTGAAAGAAATGCTGTACTTACCAAACTGAAAAGAAATAATGTAGTTTTATTTCTAAACTAACCCTGGAAAAGTCACTTTTGATGTTACTTTTTTGCTCAGCTTGGCTATGTATAGCATTTGGGATCAGTGGTAGTTAGTATTTTTTCTTAAACGACTCGTAAACATCACTAATGATATGCTACACTGAGTAAATCCTGATTGGGCAGTCACTTTTTGCCACCTTACATGTGTCAGGAATGTTACATCATATATCTGTAAATGATAATCTTATCTTAGAGGAAAGACTCAGTCTCCATGGTTTGTAGGTAAAAATGCAATATACTCAAAAATTATCATATTTATCTTCAAGCAGGAGATACTTGGAAAAACTTCCCAATGGAGATATCTACATATACATGTCTATTAAAAAAAACCCAAGCAACATAATAAAAGTAGGTACTTTAAGAAATTCTGTAGTTCTCATTTCTCATGTTTCAGAAGTATCTTAGTGGAACACTACATGCTCTTTCAAACTTCAGGATAGTTAATATTGAAGTCTTGTTTGTGGCATATATATGAAGAGACAGAATTTTAGGTAAAGGTTACATGTGACAGAGATTTAAAGCAGTAGCTCCTGGAACTCTAAGTGGAATCTTTAAGGGAAAAAACTAATTGCAATGCTATTCTTGCAACAAATTTTCATGCTTTTTAAAAAAAATTAATATGTATGCATGTTGAAAACATAATGAGGTTTTTGTCACAAACAGGTGATTGAAAAGCTCCTTGTGACACTTGTTCCTCGGTTTCGTTGTGCAAAAACGGGAGCAGGAGCTGAAAAGCCTCTCCTACTAGGTGTGCATTTAAACTGAGATTCTATGCTTTTTAAAATTTTAAATATATATGCTAGCTTTCATCCTTGCATATTCTCTCTTGATGCAGATTCTCTCCATCAAGTCACCTGTTTGTCTTTATACTTAAACTGTTTCACTCTGGTGATTCAGGGCAGCTGTGAACTCAGTTTGCCAGGCCAGTGTTCTCTCAGTGAATTGGTGAACTGGTGAGACAACTGTTAATAGTCATTTACCAAAAAACGTAACAGAGAGAAAGCTCGATACTGGTTTGCTTCCATATTATTTTAGATAGCACCTAGGAATATTATTTGTAAAATTGTTGTTTAAAGTTATTGTATTTTTTAATAAACAAAAACCAGGCTTTAGGTAAGAGATTATTTAATGATATTAAAGATCTTTAAAATATTTTGTAACTACACACTTTTAAAAAAGAATCTTGATAACAAAGCTCCGTGACCCTGTTGAAAGGGAAATTATAATCCTGGGGGCAAAGAATGATAAACTAACACAGGAAACATCACAGCTGATCTTAGTCACTGTAGCAACTTTTAGAAATAGTATTTTAAAATTTATATGGAAATGTTTTTTAAAAGATGATGGGTACCTTTGCTGAGAAATGAGATGAAAATCAGTGCAGCTCTGTGTAGTGCAAGAATGGAAGAGGAACATAAAGAATTTATCCTTTGTGAAAAAATTTCCAAGGGAGAAGAAAACTGTAGGCCCTGTGGGCCGTAAAAGCTAACCTTCTTGTTATTTAAGTTATGCCATTAACTAGATTGAACTTTATATAATTTTTGTGACATAATGAAGATTAGTTGTGGTGTTTAATAAAAAACAGTATTTTTTTTGTCCTTTGATTAAAGGGCTTAGTCATAATATTCCAACTTTATGTAATTATTAATGCTGTATCAAATTAGTGTATAAGTAAGTATGATTTAATTAAACATTATCAAGGAAGAGGTTCCATGAAATTCAGATCTAATCTCTTCCACCATGCTGGAACAGTGTCTTCACAAAGAGAAATTCTTGGATCATCCTTTATCTTCTCTTTATTTTTCTAGGAAACAGATGAGCATATTTTAAGTGTCTTTGGCTTCGGTTACAACAGTATAGAAAAGAATAAAGAATACAATTTATATATCTGACAAGAACTGAATATCCTGAAAGTTAAAGTTAACTCCCTATGCCAGACAAACTAATGTTGTGGTGGTGTTGTATGTTGAGCAGCATCAGTATTCTGTATACTGGTTTGGCTACAATGCCAAGTAGAAAGCCTTTAATTTGAAGGGATTACTTTGAAGGAGTCTTTCATAACATGTAATACAAGCCTTGCCATGATTTTCTTATTTGAAGGCATGTATTACAAATACTTCAATTATTTCAGGGCTTTTAAAGCGAATGAATGCAGTAACATAATTAAAAGAACAGTATACTACATTACGTACACTTTTGTTATGTAGCCATCTGGTTATGGCAAAATATAGACTTATGTGAATCTTGGTGGGTTTTTTTTTTTCTTGGTTTTGTGAGGAATGAGTGTGTATTTGAAAGCATGCTTTTTGGGTACCATTTGCTTCTCTCTTCTTTTACCCTTTAAATAGGCATATATTTTTGAATCAGAATTTGGTACAAGGGCAAAGCTTTTCATATGCCTGTGAGATTCATGAAAATAAGCATGTTTTCCATAACTTTGTTTTTCACAGATGTTTGTCACATATTTGTTGCATATAAAGCTCAGTGATTCTTTTGACAACTTTAAATGTTATGCAAAACTGTATAGTACTCCTGTGTGTTCATGTTTACAGGCTGTACATCTGGCCCAGGCAAGTTTCCTGATTGAGGCCTTTGGCTCCAAATTCATCCTTGACCTCACATTGAATAAGTAAGTGCACAATTTGAGGTTTCTTTCTTTCCTGGTCTTATTGTCTCTTTATTTTTTAAGTGAGGTAACCCTTGCTGGTCCCATAACATATGTACCATTAAAATGAAACATTCATGATAAATGATGATAAAATAGAGAGATTCCAGTACCAGTAGTGCTTGAAAGATGTGGATTTTCTTGTGGTTTTTTTTTTTTACTTATTGATGAACTGTCATGCAGATGTTACTTTAGTTGCTCAAGTGGGTGTTTAGGAATATGGTTAAGTACTTGCATGAATGGCTCATCTTTAATGATCTGGAAAGCATGCTATTGTCACTATAATAATGAAGTTCCTAATGAGTTAGGATTCCTAATGATTTGACTGTACTGAAAGGTGCAGCTGGAGTCTGTTTACCAGTAAGACAGACAATTTTACATAATTATCAGTCCTAGCAGATCTGGCTTGTAATGCAGGTCAATAGTGGTTTAGTTGTTTGTATTCCATCTATTTATATTCCCAGCTGAAGTTATGGAACTGTTTGTTTCTCTGAAAATTGTAATGAAGTTTTTTTCTGCTGAAAATTTACACTGAGAAAGTCTTAAGAATAAGGTAGGAGTATAAAATCAGTACTAAATACTGGACAGGTAAAATTATCTACATTATTGCTTAAAAGTGCATTTGACCCTTCTGCTACCCTTGAGCCTTTCAGCAGAATTAAAAGAGAAACAAATTTACAGAAACAATTGCATATGGTTTAAAAAACCCACCACCACCAACAAAATCTAAGCAACAGAAAACCCCAACAACATGTTCGTCTGGTGTTGAGGTCCGTATGAGGTCTTATTTTGGTCTTAATTGTCATTTAATGGAAGTTTTGTTAGGGAGAAAAACGCAAGTTTATTAAATCTAGTAGCTTTTCAAAGCAGCAAGCTATGACTTTATAAGATTTGCTGACTTCCATATTTACATATTTTGCTGCATGGCTACTGGTTATCAGGTCTTTTGCTGTACAGATGAACTGGAAACTTTTTTCTTCATCCATGCTTCATCCATGATTTTGAAGTGAGGTTGGTCTGTCAGTTCCATCTTTTAAAATGTGACACAAAGTCTTGAGCAGCTGGCAAAAGATGAGTTAATATGAAGGCAGTGAATGCACACAGAATGGAAGGAGAAAGAAGGCTTGAAGATAATTCTCTAGCCTCTGGAAGAACTATAGTTTATGACAGTCACTTGGACCCATGTAGAGTAATTCCAGTGGGATAATCATGAAGTATTTATGAAGGGAACCTATATCTAGTGGCCTGTAAGCTACTGAGAATTTCTCCTTTTGGTCTGCTTGCCACTGTTCCTGCTTGCACGTCCAGCCAGTGGCAAGACTGAGTGCACATTCCCAAGATCGCACTATACATTGCATATGGCTGGTCACACAGGACCATCACAGAGGAGAAACATTGTCTTTACTGGCGCCACATATAAATGCAAACAGTACCCAAGTAAGCAAGAATACAGACAGCATGATAAAGTTCTTTTCCAGCTGATGGGAATTGGAAGTTTGCTAGTGAAACACATGCACCAGCCCTCTCTTGAGTCACAAGCATGCCTGCATTCTCAGACTCAAATGTAAACACAGGCTTTAAGTTCTTCAAACATTCATGTCTAGGCCTGAGTTCTCTTGGGTTAGACCTTAGGTCTTCCCAGATACAGATTTCCTCCTAGTTGTTGTCTGACTCTGAAATTTGCTTGCATATCACAGCTATGCAGAATAGAGAGCGAAGCCACATAGAAAACAGTAGAAATAGGACTCAATAAAAACATAGGACAAACTGCAGTGATCAGTGCAGGGCTGGGCCAGTCAAACTTACTGACTTGCAGCTTACAGTAATGACTCCTTTTTATGCCACTTCTTCTCTATTTCTGCTCCCCCTGCCCCCACTTTTTTTCTCTCCTAATTCACCTTCCCTACCTTTGGCACTTCCCCTGAACATCCCATAAAAATGTTTGCATATTTCCACAAGCCCCTGCAGACATCCTGTAACAAGTTTCTTCTCTTGCAGAAGACACACAATGACATTGTTTACCACTTCTTATCTGTTCTAAAGTTCTGCTCGAACCTCTTCAAGGCCGTGCCTGAGTGGCTACTTCTATGGCCCCTCAGTCAGTGACCTAACAGATAATAACAAAGACCAGAACTCTTATCTCCTCTTCGTTAGAGTTTGTGTGTCTGAGTGGTAGTTGCTTTTCCTGTTCTAGTCTCTTATGATGAATGACCATTAACCAAATGCCATCACAAACCTGATCGCCTTACATTCCCCATATCCTTGCAATGCTACCCATTGTCCAGCCCTGCTGTTTGGCCTTGCTTATTTATAACAACAAATGGTCCATAAAGAAAGTATACTTTTTCTGACTGTGGTTGCTTTTCTCAGCAATCAAGAAATGCAGTGTCTTTGACTTAAAAAAAAAGAGAGAGAGCGGGGGAGATAGCTTGCTGCGCAACTTACACAAAGAAGTTCTGTTCTTGCAGTATTGAGAATTTTCTGACTGGGTAAATCTAAGGTGCAGGGTGTTCAGGTACCTTACTGGTATCCCTGCCGTTTGCTTCTTTATACATCAGGTCTTCTCCTAGCTTCCTAAGTGGCTTTTGACTCAAACATTTGAGAGACTGCCATTTCTGCTCCACAAAATGATGACATCAAAAACCTGTCCTACTTTTTGACCTGACATAAGACTCTGTAAGTTGTGAAACTTGTAATATCATGAATTGTAAATACCCAGAGACAGTGATTTGAAAAAGACCCATTCTTGTGTCTCAGTTACATTTAAGTGTTCAGCAAAATGCTGCCTTTTGCTACTCTGTTGGGTTACAATGAATTTTAGTTGGCGTGCTGATATTACTAATGTCTAGTCAGAAGGAAAGGCAGAACAACAACAGGGCCACAGACTTGAGCTGTTGCATGCTATTGGCCAAAATAATCCAGCTGCATGTGGAATACATATTCAAAATCTGGAATACCCTTGAATATACTGAATATATATTTGTATCAGTTACTCTAAGGTAAGTTAATGTCACCTACTCTGGGTGTGTATTCTGAGGTTTTGTCCCTGCCTTTTTTAGGAAAGTTCTTTGTGTATATGAAGCTAAAGTCAGAGGACGATTGTTGCCTACAAACAGGTTCAAATTTAAAGTTTTCTTTACCTTTGTTGGAATCTGTGCAGTTGCCTACCTTCTGTACTCCAGTAGCCCTTTTTTTCACAGCAAGTACTATAACCAGGAAGTGAAGAAAATTGGATATTCGCTTGCATTAATAACTGATTAATAACGAAGATTTTGTAAGAACAGGTGGCAATTTGAAAGTTTCTGGAGCATCTTAATATAAACTTTTACTTGATGTTTTCTATCTTGCTATAGTGCAACTGTGCAAACAGCTTGAAGGAAATACAAGCCCATCAAACCTTTTGAATTCAGTGTGCAGAGACAATTGAAATGTAAGATCTGTGTGGAGTTTGAATGGGTAATCAACTTTTCAGTTGCACAGGCCTCCAGATGTTAAAACAGATGAAATATGGTTTGTTATCCTAGAGGTCACTGTTGGCAGCTTTTTCTGACAAGATGACTCAGGAAAAAAGAATAGTTTTGAACCCTTTAATAAGGGGGGCTACTCTGAAGTTTCAGACATCTTGCCCCTTGCTACCCTTAAATATTTGAACAATTTCAGGCTGTCAGTGTGATGTCATTTATGACAATGCATAAATTGCAGATATGTGGATTATGAAAATAATTTGATGCAAAAGTAGTATTTTTTCTTAACATTAAATAATGTTTTTATTTAATGCTCTTAATATAAAAATGAAAGATTATAGGGTTTTAGTGGGGTGACAATCCCATTTGAAAAGTTAGACTTTTTATAATTCAGATATGATTGTCTACCATAACTCGATAAATTCCCTATGCAACAACTGACATGTAGCATTGTCTTAAAACCAAATTTATATAAAAAGCCTTGAATTTCAGTAAATTCGTATGTTTGTCCTCAAACAATACTGTCAGTTCATTTGTTGTAACAATGTACTTGGGTGTAATCAGTGATCCTAGTATATCTGAACAATTCCTTATTTTTTCATTTATGTATTATACACAGAAACAAACATCTGTGAGGTGCTACCAAATTACTTTTTAATGATTTCTTTTCCAGCAACGTATAAAAGGCTTTTAAATTGCTGTTCTGTTGAAGGACAAGTGTTTCTGCAAGTAACTTGCGTAAATTAAATGTGATAATGTAACTATGGCAAGTTTAAACCTAGCCTGCTTTTTAAAATTTGTTACAAATGAGATGCAAAGAACTCGGTGATTTTACAACACTGGGTGTGTACTGCTGTCAGTAGGTGCAGTCTGGAGTGTCTCAGCTGTAGGTAACAGAGCTTTACTCTCTCATTCGCCACTGCCAGAACTGGAGGCAACCTGTTGAAAGTTATCATTTGCCTCAGTTGGCATGTCATATAAGACTTAGAGACAAATACTAAAAACTCTGTATTTTTCAAGACAATGTGTGAAAAAAGCTTTCTTTTGTTGTTTTAAAAATTATAAAAACCTGACGGTGTGAAGAAGCTTCCTTCTCAATTACTGTGTTCAGCTGTAAACTAGAAGCATTAATTATAAGCAGTATTTCAGTTACTCTGTCTTCTCTTAGTATTTCGTATTGGTAATTTTAAGTGTTTAGTACAATTCTCTTAGGTTTTTTTTTTTCCATCCTGTCATTAAGATTAAGATAAAAAATTGTATTTTGTAATATTATGAATGCATGCACATTTGTGTGTTCTCTAATGTTCACTGTCTAGTGTTCTACTCAATCACTCTTCCAGCAGTACAGTAGGAGGCAGCATCAATCCTGTCACTGTCTGAGGGCACGCGCTCTTAGATCAACGTCTCAAATATTTCTTAGCAGTATTTACAGCTCCTTGTCATCTGCTTCTTTCATTCCTCCTAGAACTTTCCAGATCAGTCCTTTTAATATTTTTTCCTTCTTTTTGGATATCATTTTATTCATCTCATCCCCTTATCTTTAGCAAGTATTTATAAAATAAGAAGTGTGTGTGTTTCCATATATGTTTCATAGGGGAGAACTTATAACTGTAGCCGTAGAAGTTAATGTTGCAGTCCCTGATTTTCACGCACTCAAGTTTTGGATTCCCCTGTTGTAATTAAGTAATGTCTTTATGCCTGCTGTGCAGCGCGTGAGTAGAGTTGTGCTCCATAAAATGGCTATCAATAAAATCATTGACTGCAGAGCTTATTTCAACAAGACCGTAAGAAACTCAGCATGAGCTGATTTGTTTGAAATGCCACCCTTCTTTTTTTTTCTTTTGTGCCGATTTAAGGGCTCTTGGGAAGTATGTTCCTGCATGGGATCTATGAGCCTCCTGAAGAAGCATCTTAAAGGATTTGTTGAAGAACAAAAAAAAAAAACCCCAAAAACCAAACGACCAAAAACCAAAAAAACCCAAACCAAAGCCAAAACAAAACCCCCAAGCCAAAAAACCCACCAACAACTAAACCTAAACCCCTGAGAGAACACGCTGTTTGTATTTTAAAATACAGACATTGGTGTTGTGAATGTTAGCCTTCCTGTCAGACCACTTGGTCGCAGAGTGAAGACTTTCTGTGCACCCCTGAGCCTGGATTTAATTAAATGTTGCTCTCACACCCTTCTGAACAGGGTTTTGAATGCCTGTCAGCTGAGAGGCGACCACAGCCATTGGTTTGGTGGATTGTTAGGGATAACAAGTACAGAGCAAGTCAAATACACATCTGGGGCCATATGACAATGCTGTAAAATTCTCTGTGGCAGGATGAGGATGTTTATTGCCTCCTCCCATGTAACAACTACAGATACCACAGACAAGAAGAGGTGCTTCTCACACACACACACACACAAAAATTCAAATGCAAATCTTGTCACAGGCTATTGTGCATATTAAACTATTTACAGGAGTTTAAGAATTGGAAGAATTTACAGAAAAAGAAATCTACTGAGGGCCATTGAATATTATACTAACTCTGGTTTATGTAATCCTGGTGTCACAGATCACTGGGTGCTGACAAAACTCCCTGAAAAATTATTATGTGTATTTGCGCTCACGCACCATACTAGGCAGTTGTCTGACTTGATGCATCCTTTCTTAGGTTGTGTTCTTGCTTCTTGCTCACGTGTAACCACTGTAATATGGCAGTGGTGAAAAGCTGTTACCTTTCTAATCTGTTAGATTTTTCAGCCTGTTTCTGAGGTGGTCTAGTCTTGTCAGTAGTGAGAGCTTTATGCTGAAGTGAATTACTGGGTTCTCAGATTCTGTGATAGTCAGGCTGAAATATTTGTGGTTGGAGCTAGTATAAAGCCTGTGTATACTTGACATACGATTAATTAAATTCATCAAACTAGCTTTTCAGAGTCTATATCACTGAGTTTAACTTGATTCAATGACAGAGCTAAAGTTATGCAATAAAGTTCAAAGTAGAAGCATGGGTTAAGGGAACCAAAATAAACTTTTAGTTTGCTGGCGTAACAAAAATGTATCTCTGATTCTGCTACACTCGTTAATCTAATCTGAAGGTGGTCAAGTCAGCTCTCTATAAGAATAAATTAACTTCTTTCACTAGTTTTAGTATTAGAAGTAAAATAAAATTATTTTTAAAAAACCTGCACCCACATCTGGTTGGATTTTGCCTTCATAGTGAGGTTTGGTTTAAATTGCACTGTTAATTCATTAGATACAAACTGTCAGAACACGTGGCACATTCAGTGAATTCTGTAAGAGGAGAAGAAACCCAGGTTTCTTTTGTATGTAAAAAAAGTCGCTTTAAATGAAGGAAGCTCTGGCACATATGATTACCATTGGATGAGACCATTCTGGCAAAGAGAGATGGCAGCCCTCAACCTTACACTACATGTTAGTAAAATTCCTACTTATAATTCAAAACTACCTGTATTCCAAGCTGTTGATGGAAGAAGGGGTTAAATTGAAATGCAGTACTGAATAAACCTGAACAGTTTTTTAAATATAATCTTTATTTTGGCAAATGCTCTGCTAGGAAGTTCTGTCATAGCAAATTATATTGAGGTATTTTTCATGACACAGTGCTCGTGTCTTCTGTAATACTGTCTAGTCGTTCATTTCTTCATATCCTTTTAAAAGCATTTTTTAAATTGGTGTCATCTGCAGTGCTATGGTAAAGGAAATTATCAGAAACTGAGCAATGTAATGTTTGTAATATTCTGATGAACTCTTCAAGCTCCTACTTTCAAAATGCTTGCTGAAGTAGCCATTAAAATAGCATGCTGTTTTCTCAGATGGAGGGCTTCAGAACTTAATTAGACAAAGGTTCATGAAGAATTTGTTGTCAGAACTCCCTTGAACAGACTCAGGGCTTCTTCCACTGAGGGAAGCAGACTGATCCAGAAAAGAATTGAGCATTTTCTGCACCATTGTATACAACTTCAGAACATGCTTTCCTGATGGTCTTTTCTGGAGGTCTTTCCCTATTTGAGGACCTCTTAAAAAATACCTAAAATATTCCCTAGGTAATTTCAGTTTAATAAATTTGTTGTCAGGTCATCCTTTTCTTTCCCTGAAAGACAAGCCAAACAAAAATAAACAACAAGAGTAAGACTGTGCAGGAAGTGATTTTTAAATAAGTGTATTCTTTACTGTTATAGAATCATTATGGTATTAAAAGCCGAAATGAGTGGGGACTTCCTTTGATTTCATAGTTATGAAAAAGTTGACCTATACACCTGCATCATCAGTTGTTTCTTTTAATAACTTGGAAAGACAGATGCTCGATCCAAATATGTTTTGATTTTTAAGCTCCTTCAAGATAATATAAGAAAAACCTTGCTGTGTTTTAAAAAATAACAATGACTATTTGCAGTATATTTATTCCTTGGAGAAACTCTTGTCAAAGCAGTTTCAAAGATAACAGCCATACTGTAAATACATACTAGAAAATAATAAATTCCCATGAGAACAGTCAATTCAACAAAGCTTGTGGATATAATTGAAATTGGTAATAGAAACAAGGCTACAGATGGCCATTTCATTAGATGTCAGTGTCTTCGTGATCTAACAAAATGCCATTGCAAGCTCTTAATTTGATTTTTCACATCTTTATGTGGTACTAAACTATCTTTCAAATGGGCAAAAACATCTAATGGGTGTTCTGTTCAGTAATTCAACTAAACTAGGTTGCTCAGATGCTGATACTGAGCTTGAATAATTTCAGAATACTTTAAAAAAAAAATAAAAATTATTGCTTGGTAGTCCAGTTTTCTGCAGGCTGTGTCCTAGGTTCCTGGAAGCTAACTTGGTTACTTGGGTATGAGATATGTTTTAGTCATTTCATAGCCTTTACCTACGCAAATCAATTCTTTTCATCAGGATAGTTAGATGCCAGCTGAGGTAAGCCACTTTTCACACTGCAGCTCTTCTGCTAATAAAACCAGCAGCAGTGAAATATTTGCTGGGGAAGTGGATGTTAGTTCTTCAGAAAGGATCTGCTGCTTGCTTTAACAGCTGCTCTGTGTCTTCAAAGGCAGCAACTGTCGAGAATGGTATATCCCTTTGCTGCTTATTTTGCATCTCTCAGTGTAACTCAGATAGAAGAGCTTGTGATGCAGGACAGCTCAATAAAAACAGTTACCTAAGATAGACCAGGCAGGGTGGCAAGAACTATAGAACAGGACAAAGCAGACTAAAATAATGGTTTTTTTTTCATGAGTTCATTCAGCATGTTGCAATTTGATGTGTTCATTGTAAGGTATCATACTAATGTGTCACTAGCCTAAATATGCTTTTGTCTGATGTGACCATGATTTACACAGTTGTTTCAATTAAAGCTTGCACTGTTTCTGGTGCTCATAATACTGAAAATCAAATTTTCTGCACTGGATGCATTTCTGCTCAATCAAAATGTAAATGGATCAACTGAAAGGTGACAAAACACAGTCCAGTGTATATTAGGCACAAATGTATTTTCTAGAGTTCAGAACTACCTTTCAGAGGTAAATTTAGGCATTCTGTAAATAATAAAGGAAGAAAAGTTATTTTGTGATGGGGAGATCCCTACTTTATGCATGAGTTCCGTATCTCATTCCTCAGGCAGCTGTACTTCTACGTCAGCTCTTAATCAGTGTATTCCAGGCCTTTCTTTTTGATGCCACTTTTGCATAAAGGATCCCATCACACCTACTGGTGAAATTACAGTGCTCTTCAGTGTTTCTGGCTTTCATGTTGCAAAAAATGTTTGAAAATTATTTTGTTTAAGGGTTTGGGTTTTTTTCTTTTCCTTAAATAATTTCTCCTGTCTTCTGTCAGATTTGTCCACATTAACAACAGGTAAAAGTTTTTGGTAGGGAAAATTTGCAGTAGCAGTTTTATGCTTATTTTTACAACTGTTGTTATTCCTGGAGCTTTAGCAAAACATGAACTCCCTACGCAAATTCTGTCCTTTTCTTTGCAGCAGTAGCGGAACATTTTTGCTGAATTTTTCAGTCTCAGACTACTCTCTGCAATATCACATTTCAATGCTAACCATTTATAAGCAGAGTTATAGATGTGTTCGTACTGATTTTTCTATGAATATAGTGAACAGGACTGAGATTAGCTTTGTTATAGAAGCAACTGGTTGTGTGTACTAGCAGAGCCATGTTGGAAAATGCCTGCAACCATAATGTCACCTTCCCGTTTCTACCTCTTCCCCTGGAGGTGGTTGTGGTTGTCTCAGATTAGCAGTATACATCGAGGGATTTCTGGATAGTTGGAAGTAAGGTTTTCTTTAGGGTGTTTGCTAGTGTAGACAGATACTTGAAATAAGTAATTGGCAAAAATCAGGTACTTACTAAGGTAGAAGCATATGGTTTAAGGAGAAACCGATTGATTCTTTTTCAATGGAAAATTCAAACTTCTTGCTGGCCTGTGGGAAATGTTAAGTGAAGAATGCTCTTGCAGTACATTGGTGGTTATGTGTGACAAGCTTAGGAACGTAATAATGACCAGAAACTAGTGTTAAGTACCCTGTTGGAGTGTAGCAAGAGAACGGGTTTGTGAAAGACTATAGCCTTATAGTAGATTTTCTACTTCAACTTCTAGATGGTAGATACTGTGTTAGATTTGGCAAAAGGGTAGTTCACAAGTTAAAGGTATGTTTCATTTACAGCATGGCATTTGGGAAATATATAATGAATAATGGGCCTCAGTTTTCTTTGGAGAGAATTTGTTCAATACGGAAAATTTCATCGATTTGCCTTGTATCCAGCACATTGCACAGGACAGTAGCGTTGGAAAGTCAGCAATGAGAAAGGTGTAGTCTACTGGAAAAGCCACTGTGTCCTACATCCATGCTTTATACTTGTAACATATATATAGGAGTATAGCATACTCCTATATAAGCATGTCATGTTAGGTATCCTATCATGTGGGACACTGTATTTACTACCTGAATCAGGTATCAATCCCTTTGCAGTTGGAAGTAACGAGAACCTAAGGAATGGAAAACATTGGCAGATGAAGGAAACAACTGGGTTACAACAGAAGTTCAACCAAGAAAAGAGCATTGAACTCTGGAAAGATTCTGCAAAGGGTGGACTAAGATATTTTGAGCAGCTTTTATGTCACATGAAATGGTGTAAATCTAAGAGACAAATGCTGTAATTAAACTACGGTTAGTTGTGAATCAGTAGACACAGTGGGAAATCACCTGCTGCAAATCTTAAAAGATGCCAAAAGCACTAGATAGCACTGAAAGCAGTTCTGAGATCATTCATGTAAGGTTACTAGAAGAGAGCGAAAAAGGGGGGGCGTGGGAATGTGAGCTTGATTTGGAAATGGGTAGATAAATGCTGATCCTGGAATTGGTTGGAGGAAGCCAAATGGTCTCTGTGAATTTAAGCAGAAGTGTCTATAAAAGTCTGAATCTGGTCAAGGCCCTTTCAAGTTGAGCATGGTTCCAGTGTTTAACCATCCTCAGTGATTTTTTTTAAACTTATATCTAATCAGAATTTTCCATTTTCCTACTTAGCCTTATTTTCCTTAGCCTTGTCTATACCATCCTATTAAATACTGAGGACGGCAGTCCCTGTGCTTCATAATAAGTATGAAAAATGCAAAGAAGAAAAGGACATTATCAACACTAGAGTTCAATTGCTTTGTATATGTAATCCTCTTTAGAAGCTTCAAACCTTGCCATGTTGAAGAAGTGAATGTCTGCATTGTAGTCAAGTGCTTACACTATTTATAAAGCATTTGTATTCTTGTGCAGAAAATTTATAGCTTATTATGATACAAATAGGGAAAGTTAAAAAGATTTTGTGCAACTGAATTTATTTTTAAATATGCACTTTAAAATATATCTATTAAATATTGCTGTCAAAATGAAGATAAAGACAAATGATGAGAGTTCAGTAATTATTCATGGCTATTAGTGCTGGTTTTGCAGGCACAGAGTGCCCATAATGTGGTCTCTCAGTTCTATGAAAAAGGACTTTTAAAACAATCACTGGTAACTGACTTCTGCAGGATCTTCTCTGGTAAGTGTAGTGCCTGATAAATGTGGCATGAAGAATTGATTTTATAAACCAGTAGTCCCAGAGTTAAAGTGTTATCAGGATTGCTAATAGCCTAATCTGAGTTTGAGATACCCATTATCTTAAGTTGTTGTCAGACCTGAATTCCCATCAGAGTTATTTTGTCAGACCAGGCTTCCATAGTGATGATGATTTTTATTCATAGCAAGACTATTTTTGTTTTTATATATGTACCACTATCAGATCCTTTAATGATTTTTTTTTTTTTTTGGAAGGGTAAAGGCTCTTAGAGGTTTGAAAAATGCTGAGAATTCTGGATCACATTCAATAAAACGCTAATCTTATATGATGGGGCCAGTTAACATATTTAACTCCTTTGCTCTCCCTGGGCCACTGTACTACAACCCTGATTACAATGTGGTAAGAGGTGAATGGGGCATTGAAGTTATCCCAGAATATGTACAGGCTAGTTAATTTTACTTTAAAAAAATGGAATTTTAACTGTATATTATACAATGTAAAAGTTTTATGCTTCAGAAATTTGTCTTGCCAGAGTTAGGAAAAAAATAAGAGTGAGAAAAGAATCCGAGAAGAAAAAGTAAGAGGAAGAAGAGGGGTTTTTGTGTGTGTGTGTGTTTTATTTTGAAAGAATGTTACTGGTTTTGGAAAAAACTGTATATTTGCAGTGAGGTACAGGTGAAGTATACACTCTTGTCTTCAGAACAATTGTTTATGCATTTGTTCAGCCTTACATATGTTCTGTTTAACTTTTAGATAAAATACAAAATTTATTTGAAAACAATAATGAACTAAACATACTTTTTCCGGGACCAGTTACTGGCAGCAAACAAAGTTCTAAAGCCATGGGATATTCTTTTGCATATTTAAAGGCTGATAATCTAATTGTAAAGCTAAAATACAGGGGATTAGATTGCAGAATGAAATTCCCCCTTCCGTAAAACACTGACTTCCAGTGCACCAGCAAACCATTTACTGGACACAAGCTGCTTGAGTTTTATAAACTGATTTACAAGAAAAGAAAAAATGGTTAAAAAATTCTAACAAAAAAACCCCAAACCCACCCATAGCAGTTGAAAGAATGTTAAGATTTTTCTCATCTTGATTTTTCCTTTCTTTGACAGTGACTTGTTATCTTCCAATTATGTGGAGATTCACTATGAAGATGGAAAACCAAAGCTTTCTAAGGTATTATGCTGTTAAATGTGTCTGAATGGTCTTTCTGAGGGAACAACACCAATAAATTGTTAAAAAAAGAAAGTTTTGCAAGACTTAAAAATGCCAGAAGCCTTTCTCCACACATACAAGGTAACTGTGATCTCATCTTGTAAGGAGATCTCAGTAATATGAGAAGAATTGTACAAAAAAGGAAAGCTGTGTGTTGGTGTGAAGGGTAAACGGTGGTAGGTGGTAGTAGTGAAGATCTTCCAGGTACTGCCAGAACACTTACGTCTTGTAAAATGTAGGAGGTGGAAGGGTTGAAGTCACCATGAGTATAGTCTTCATTAATTATTTACGTGTCCTCAGCACAAAGTGCAAGTGGAAGGGATAATGGTAATATAAGATGCTCAAACAAAACAAAAAAACTTGAAGCGACTTTTCTTTGCGAGAATTATACAGTTGTGAAACAGAAAATGAAGGACTTAAATCCAGAGATTAAGGTTTTGGTTACTACAAAACCAGCATATTGCTTGACATCCAATTAATTACATTTGTCAAACTAGCTCCCAAATTGAATTTAGTTTCATAGGCTATTGATCCAAAGACAAAGAGATTAAAGTTATGCAAGATAGTTCAGCCCTTCCTAAGGGAACCAGATCAGTCTTTTTGTTTGTTGCAGTAACAAAATGATGCCTGGTAGGTTCCTAGGAAGGTTATAAACTATATTTTCAGGGAATTACTTTTTTCATATTTGGTATGAATGCTGGAATATCTGTTGTGAGCTTACTGCTTGTGAAATATATCTCTATTTAGAGTGGAAGGAAGTTGTATTTATACCTACAGCAGATTGGGACTGTTGTTTGTCCAAGTACTAAGTGTCTAGTTTATTATTTTGACCTTGTTATAGAGAATCTCAAATATGACAATATATTGCAGGTCAGGGCAAAATTAAACAATTACATTGCAATACAATTATTGCAATATACTGTTTTATTTTCTTCCACTGAAGAAGAAAAATAGTTTCATTTTACATACTGAGGAAATTGTTTCATTAAGACTCAGTACTCTGCAGAATAAGCAAAAATGCTCAATGATGCAAGAAAACAATTCCCTCTGGCATTTAGACAAGCTCATGCAATTGTCAGCTGCAGCACTAGCATTGAGTACTGCGGTTGCTGAATCATGAGTCTGACTGGAAAATTATATTAGAACTTTAGACTCAGCAAATGGACTACCTTTGCATGCTGCAGAAACTTGATCCAAAATTCCTAAGGGATGTTTTCTGAATTGATTTATTTAGAAACAATAATAGAGCTTCTGAGGTCGCATTAATCTGTAAAAGGCTTCATTATAAGTTCAGAAAATATACACACAATTTGTGTAGGAGATCAAATAAGGACTGTATCCCGGTCTTTTGCAGTATCTTCTAATCCTTTTTAGACCTGAATACATAAAATATTGTTTTGTTTCCTGATATGGATGTAAGGTAGTGAGATCTTGATGAAAAGTATTGTATTTTCTATAAAGGGATAGTTTATTACGTAATAAAGAGTGAAAACACTGAAGAACAAACAGCAATTTCTTTATTAGGATTACTGTCTTTTAAAAAAAATTCTTGAATTTTTGTGTGAGAAAGATAATCATGATTCAGTTGTTAAAATGCGCGGCTTACGCATTCTCACCGATGGAAAGTTAAATATATAGTGATTGCTTTCTGTGTAGTACTTTGATTTAATTATGCACAATAGTCTGTTAGGAATTTCATTCAGAAACTGAATAACTCATTAAGTAAGATGCAAAATGGAAATAATGCTGTGCATACCTAAACAAAGAGCATTTACATTTTTGTTACTGCCTTGAGTTATAATAATTGCAGAAGGAATAGGTCCAATAGGCTTGTTGGATTTCAGATGACAGATGATACCAGAATTAAGAATATTTTCATTGAATCATAGAATGGTTTACATTGGAGGGGACCTTAAAGATCACCTAGTTCCAACTACCCTGCCATGGGCAAGGACACCTCCACCTAGACCTGGTTGCTCAAAGCTTCATCCAAGCTAGCCTTGGACGCTTCCAGGGATGGGGCATCCGCAGTTTCCCTGGGCAACCTCTTCCAGTGCCTCACCACCCTCAGAGTGAAAAATTTCCTCCTGAGATCTAATCTAAATCTACCCTCTTCCAGCTTGAAGCCATTACCCCTCGTCCTAACACTACATGCCCTGTAAAAAGTCCCTCTCCAGCTTTCTTGCAGGCGCCTTTCAGATGCAGGGTGCATCCGTGTCCCTCAGCACCACATCTACCTGTCTTCTAAATACTTCCAGCAAAGCATTAAATCAGGGTAATTTTGTGTGTGTGTGTGTGATTGTTTGTTTTTAAACCTTATTAGGGTGGAGAGCATTGTTACTACCATGGAAATATCAGAGGTATCAAGGATTCCAAAGTTGCTCTTTCAACTTGTAATGGACTTCAGTAAGTGCATGTTCCCATTTTTCAAACAAGGCTGTTAACTAATTCTTACTCTTGAATATTATCTCTTAATGTGTGAGGGACTGAAACTCTACAGGCCCAAAGATTTTTTATGTTTTGCAATGCCAGTACCAACTATGCCAAACTGCTAGCATTTTTTTTTAGTATTGTTGGGATTAAAGTCTTTTGATGCTGTCTCATGAAACTTTGAATATGGTAAGTGCAAATAAATCTCTCACCAGATGACTTATTATGGTAAACAATAAACAAGAATTGTACTTGAGCAGTTTGCATGCTCAGTATTTATGTATGATTCTGTCAGCCAGTAGAAAAATCTTTTTGTTAGACTGTGCAAGATAAAACACCTAAAGAAGTGAGTCCTTAATGGGATTAGTTACTGTTGAGTGCAACTCATCTGGTGATTATAGTCTGCATGCTAATGTATGTCCTAGGACTTCCTCTTTTGAAGGTCAAATCTTTACTCTTTTTGGTGTTATATCATTACTTTGCCATTACATTCAGTGTTAGTTCATTAAAATATGCCTGACCTTAAAAAAAAAATCTTAGCTTTAGCCACACATGGCAGCAATAAACATGCATAGAATGTATTTTAATATTGATCAGTTTTTCAGCCCTAAATTTGGTTTTGTCTTGTCAAAAAACATATCCTGGAGTCAAATTAATTGCCATGTAATCCTAAATATCACTTCTTTTTCTCCACGTTCTAGTGGCATGTTTGAAGATAGTACTTATTTGTACTTGATAGAACCAATGGATTTGACCCACAGTGCAGTAAGTTTATTTTTATCGAATTTATTTGGTTTGAGAAAGAGAGCGCTCAAGGAACAGCAAATAAAGGTATTAGAGTAAATAAAAAAATTATTGTGACATCTCTCATGTGAAAACCACAAGTTTTTTAAAATACTTGATTGGAATTTATTTAAGGCAAGAAATGTGAAAGTATGAATTACCTAAGATTTTTCTCTGCTTTTCTTAAATCTTTCTTTTCCTAGTTATTGTTGGTCATTTAGATTTTGTGAGTAGGCTAATAAAACTGTTTTCATAGCGAATGGTTATGGATTGTCAAAAAGTGTTTATCAGTTTGCACTAGTACTTGAACTAAAAGATTTATGAATTCATAGAAGGGATCTCTGGAAGTCATTTATTTATCCCTCTCTAAATACTTGGATCAGATTGCTCTTTGACTGACCATGTTTTCACAGAGAGCTTAATGAAGTAGATAATTACATCTGGGTGTCTTGCACTTTATATGGCTTAAGTCAGTGGTTGCTGTACAGTTAAATATATGACTATGCTGGATCTGTGTTTACACAAATACCTTGCTAACTATGATTATTTTTGTACTTGAGTATTGTAATACAGTTGTTCTTAAAACTTAGCTGTTAAAAGAAGTGACTCAATTTCACAGATAGTAGTAAAACCAGGTAGATTTCTGCTTCTGGAATGGTTCAAAGATGTGAGTGATTTTCAATGAAATGATTCTGCAACATTGAGACTCATTCTTAGGGTTTGTATCCTCCTTAGTCTGTAGGATATACACTGGATGTGGTATCACAGCTGTCAAGCTTGTCTTGTTCTAGTACTTACCAGTATAAGACAAATAACATAATAGTGCAGAATTGATACGTTTTACTGACTGTACAGCTGAACTTACAGTCCAAAGAAAGATCTGCAAAATCCTTTACTCCTGACACTTTGAAAGAAACTAGATCAACATTCAGAGGAATCAGTATCATTTGGATGGTCAATTATTGGGCTGTAAATGAAACTATAGAGACACAGGAAAGTATTAAAATCCAGAAAGATTTTTCAGACTACTCGGGAACAATATTACATGCCATGTGTTAAGCTATGTAATGCATTTTGATATAGCACATATTCATAAAGGTTGTAAGGCTGATAACTGACAGCACAGAGACAGTAAATTCTTGGAGATTATATTTATACAACGATATCCACAGTAGGCAGCATAGAATTTGACTGAACTGTTTTCTTGTTTGGGCGGACAAAGGAAACCAGGATCTCTCGCTCAGTGTGATACTTCAGTAAAACTTGGAAGTAGAGCAAAAGTTCTAGTTAGAAAAGTGAGATACCATCAGCCAACTCTGTTGAGGATTCAAGTGAAATTCTAACTAATAAGACAGATGAGATGAATATTTTTCTCAAAACTATTGTAAAGATCAAAATAATGCAAATATAGAGAGCTTTCAGAAGCTTATTTTTTGATTGTACTACATGAGATAAATATTTTGGGCACAGCCTTCAGCATGTAGTTTATTCAGCTTGATTAATCTTAACTATAGTACATACTATATAAAACGTTTTATTTTCCCCCTCCTCCTNTCCACCAGCAAAAATATGCAGTATTTTCCTTCAGTGTGTTATGTATTTCTTATGGAAGTTCCAGAACAGTAGCATCCTATCCTTTGAAAAGAATTGCTTGTTTTGGCAGGCTCCGCAGAGGAGGTGTTACAGAAGAAAAGACAGTTGTTTTCTAGAGCAGATACCAAAATGTGATAATTTGGGGCGTGTCAGACTTCTAAAGAAAATAGGCATTAAAAGTCTTCTCCTTTTTAAGTGTTGAGCATACCAATAAGACAAGGTATCTTAAAGATAGTGTATTGATTTATTCTCTTGCATTTTGCAGCAATTACAAAGATACATTTTTGTCATAAATAGTAATCGCTGCTTTTCATCTATAGAAGATTTCAACTAGATATGTACTCTCTAATTTGATTTATTGGAATAAATGGTCTATGTTCTTTTAAGACTAAGGCTTTTAAAAGACTTTTTTCCAAGTAATCTCAAAGACATCTGTGGTACTTCAGTTTTGTAAGCCAGTGAATGTGCTGAAGCAGAGAGGCTCCATGATTTACTCAGGATTGCAAATAGGTTGCTTCAAATTAGTACTATGTCAAATTGGTACTATGGGTGCTTGTCTTTTATTGAAAAATATTAAAATGATAAATACTGAAAGAAGTGTCTCGCTTTTCACTTGACATTTTTAATTACAAGAAAATGTCACTTATTTGTCTTATCAGGAAAGTAAAAGTAGGCCACATATCATCCAAAGAACTTATGGAACACAAGCTTCCAAGCAGTTTCAGGACCTTGGTATGTTTTTACTTATGTTATGACTTACTCAATATTGGAAATAATTGTATATATAACTTGAAACATTTGAATATTAGGCTAACAGCCTGTATAAAATTGCTGATTATTTAGAAAAACTTGAAAAATAGGTACTAACCTGACTTTTTTCACAATTATTGCACTGGAATTTAGAGTGGTCAAAAAGCAGCTGAAAAATTTCCATCCATGAAGACATGTATTTAGCTTTCTTCTGCAAATCATTTAATTTAATCAGTGATATTAATGCTATTGAGGACACAAGATGGAAGAAAACGTATATTCTAAACCCAGGTTACAATCTCTTTACCTTCCCTTGTGTGCTTTAGTTCTAACTTTAGATTTCTAAATTACTTGAGTTTTGATATAAGATATTTCACATTTTGTGTATTTAAAAAAATGAACTTTTCAATATCAAAGGTGGTTCTAATTTTAGTGATCTTGTTTACTTTTGGTTTGGACAGTGTACATAAGTAGTTTAAAATAATGCCATGAAATCCTTAAATTGTAATTTGTACAGAGACTGAATCTAGTTCTGAATGGCCCTTTCTGTCTGAACTACAGTGGCTGAGAAGAAAGAGAAGAAAGAGAGCAGTGAGTAGAAGTGTGACCCTGAGTTAAGACCATTTATAAAAACAAACCCACTAATTTCTATATTTTTAATGTTGAGAAAAAATAAGCTTTAGAAAACAAATATGTTTGGTACCTTAATATTGTCACATACTACAATTATCAAATGATAAAACAAGAAGATTGTTCTTTAAAAGTAGAATATTTGGAGAAAAGTGGATAAACTTTCTAAAGTGACAGCAATACAGTACATTAGTTGAATGGAAATTTAGTAGTGAAAATTAGTTTAGAATTTTAATTTTTAGTCTGCTTGAGGATAAAGAATAATTTTGAATGAAGTCTTACTACTTTATAGATATCTGACTATATTTTAATTTGTCTTGTTAAGTAGCATTATTAAATTAAAAAGGACACCCAGGACTGAGAACAGAAGTGGACAGTCCTCATGATCTGCACATGCTTATGTATCAGTTAGGGGAATAACTGAGTTAAAGAAGATTAATCTGTATTTCTTCACTGAGTTGCACAATCCACAGCATATTTTTTGAGGGCGCATCTATTTGTAGTAACTTCCTTACTCATTAAATCTGTGATGAATAGTACAGTAGACCAAGAGATTTTAATGTTTGAGATTTTTCTCCTTTGTGAAGGTAAGAGAGGAGGGAAGCAGTGGTGCCATCTGCACTGAACCAAAAAGAGTAGACTCTATAAACATTCGTAATGATGTGAGTCAGATTCTCAGCCAGTGTCTGTCATAACTCACTTAAGTTACTGGAGCTATGATTATTTACCCTAGTTGAACCTCTGACCCAGTTTTTACAGGTTTACACACCCTACGTAATATTTATGGGTAATCCTATTAAATCAGCCGCAGTTATTTTTGAAAATCACTGCATCTTCATGATTTCTCAGAGCATTTCTTTAATCCATCAGGTATCTCGTGGTGTCTTTGAAGAAATGAAGTATCTGGAGCTCATGATAGTCAATGACTACAAAATGGTAAGTATATCAATTCAGTGGTAATCTTCCTTTTGATTATAATTTGTAGGTTGATATACAGCACTGCGCTGCATCAGATACTTTCCAGTCAAGTATTTTGTTTATCAGCAGCTGTTAACATTTGTACTGTAAGACACAGTGTAGGCCATAATACCTAAGAATGCTTAATGTTACCTAAGATTTTCTACAAAAATTATATATTCAGAATATATCTGGAACATTATGATATGGATAATTTAATATGCCCGTAACCAACAAAATAAAGCAGCAAGACATTTATGTCCAGAGCAAACACACTAAACTTTCTAAAATTGCATCCTATCCTTGAAGTAATAAAGAAAGAGGTCAGAACTTGTTACTTTGTGTTTAGTTTTATTAACTTAAATTTTAATGCAGCAAAGCATATAGACAAAACTGTCTGATGCTTCTTCTTGGCCACGCTTATAAACCAGATTTATAGTGAAATGCAAGATAAGTTACTTGTTTGATTGATGTTTGTCATTTGATTTGGGGGGAGAGAAAAAGGGAAAAACCCACATTTATTTCCTTTTTGTCCTGAGGGATGACTGGAAAAAATCAGATCAAGTGACATTTCTTATTTAAATGTTACTGCTTTCACTAATTATGCCAAGTAAAGCTATCAAAGTCTCTGTGTGTTACCCTACTGAAAAATCAGGAGAGAGAGGCCTGGGGAGTAATAAGTTTTGTAAAACTAAACAGCTATTTTATAGACTCTTTTTGAAAAGCACGACAGATTTGAGTCCAATAGCTTCATTTTAACTGGAGCGTATCTGCTAAGGAAGATTACTCAGTGTAGGTTTAAGTTTTCTAGTAACAAAGAATATACTGCAACCGACAGTGAGTTACTCAAAAAACAGCTTGATTATGGCTTGTTCTGAAGCCTTGTCGTGCTTTGCTTAGCTTTCTCAGCTATTCATTGACTAAGCGGCAAATGAGGATCATCAGCTGTTAGGATGCCTTTTCCTCTGTGTGAGCAAGACCTTCTTTTAAAATCAAATTCTGATGATATAAAACAGTTTCTGCTTATTTTATGTGCAAGTAAAATGAACTTTTCAATTTTTGTAGGAGCTCCTTGCATCCCTCACGCTACTGTGTGTTTTCACAATGCTTTATTTGTTGTAGGCTCTTTTGTCAACACTTAAGGATGATTTTCAAGAGCCAGAAATAGCAGATATCAGAACAGGATGCACTGTGTTGTACTTGTTCCAGTGCTGAATAGACAGATAGTACAACCTTCCCTCATCTGTTTAATAAATCGTAGAAATAGTCTGGGTAAAAATAACCTATATTTAATCTGTGTCAATTCAGCAATGTGGGGAAATTCGAATAGGTGGAATAAATAGGGCAGAAATTTCTTTAACTGTTTTTGCTTGTAAAGCCACCTGGTAGGAAACTATTCTAAGAGCGCTCATCTGTTAGTTGTCCAGGGGTAGGGCACAGTAACTGAAGTTATGGACATTTTGTTGTCTTGTTTGAGATCTGTGGTTGGTGTTCTTTATGAGGAGACAGCATTTATAAGTCTGTCTGTTGCCTCTGTATGTATGTATTACAGACATACTTAAAGGAAACCATCTGTTTACTACACTTGTTACAGAGCTAACTGTTATCTCTTCTTGGGCTTTATTTATTAGAACTTTAGACCACAAGCATTCAAGGCTTTTTTGCTTCAGAATTGTCGGTGACTAAGAAGCAGATAATAATTCTTTTTAATGAATAAAATAGATATACTTAAGGAAGTGTTCACAATAACAAATTAAATCCCGCCAATCCAGGAGCTCACTAATGTGCTTTAAAGGTTTTCTGCTTACCAGTAGAGGGCAGATTTCTCCTGCAAGAAGGTTTTGTGTTGGAAGAGGTATCTTTAACCTCTCTGGCCATTGCATTAAGTGGGTAATTCTGTGTATTTTCACAAAATTTTCCTTTCCTGTAACATTGAAGACACAGCTAAACGTATTTAGCTAGGTTACTTCACTTTTTACTAACTTCACTTAATTTCTGGTTTAGGAGCTGTGTTTAGACACGTTATGTCATATGACATTTACTTTCAGGAAAACCAGAACATTTTCCCAAGCATATTATTTTACCTTTCCACTTCTGGGAAAGATTGGGATTGACTCAAAACACAAAACCAAAGCCACCCTTCCTCCCTCCCTCCTGCACTGTTATTTTGTTCTAGTATCACGATTCCCTAGGGACAAAACAGACTCCTGTAATACGGATACTCTGCTCAGTGTACATCCTCAGTGCCTACTAGCACTGTAGTGGAAAGCGCTGTGTTTTGAGAATAGTTATAGGGGAGGGGGTCTCTGCAAACCTGTATTGTAGGATCTTTAAGTATTAAAACCTGCCGTGGACGTGGTGAAGCACTGTGGAACTTAGCAGTGAATAACTGCATATGTACAAAATTTATTTTCCTGCCGCCAGATGAATGAGTGTCGTCATTAAGTTCGAAAAACTTTTTGTTATCTCTATGGCATTTCATCCATATAAAACTAGATTGCTTGTGCAAAAATAATTGGAATTTAAAGGGATGGAAAATTTGTTATCTAATAATACAGTGTGTATGTCACTCTTCTGACTTTTAATTTGAGAAACAGGTTATTTAATTTTAAAAGCATATATGTCTTCCAGTTTTATTCTCACCTTCGCACCAAGCGTAATTCTGGAAAACGGGGGATTTGTCCCCCGTTATATCCCAAATATTTGGGATATTTTTGATATTTGGGATATTTTTAAATTCTGATTTGGGAAGATAGTTAATCATCTAACTTAGTTGAGGGTAGCTACTCAGTTGCTCAGAGTCAGGCCCTCTTTGTTTCAAGGCCTCTTCTTGTGTACTGTGTTTTGGAGTGGGAATAGCTGACACTTTCGTGGAACTTGATAATGTTTGCTCATAATGTGATGCGACTTGTTGCTTTTAACCAGTAGTTGAAATGAGTAAGAGGTTTTAAGTGAAGACTTTTAACCCTCTTTGTTCTTTGCAATTTTGTGTTCCTTTTCTGTGAAATTTTGAAGACTTATTTTCCCTGCCTGCAAATCATATTGTGTAATGCAATTTTGGTTTATAATTTTGCAGTTTTTTGAAAGCTATGGATTCATGCTTATATATCATAGCAGCATCTTTGTAAAATTTGACTTGGAATGGAGGGGACTTGTGGGGCAGCATAAGGAAAGCTGTGAAACAATTGTAATGATATGCACAGAAATTAGGAAGCAGAACTTATAATACACCTCATCTAAGTCTATAGAAATTGAAAAAAATTGAAGTTAAAACTTAAGATACTCAGCTTAACTCTTTCCACATCCAAACGTATATTTGTTTTACCATGCACTCCCTCTTCTTTTTTGCCTTTTGGTATAACTAATTCTACTTGTCATAAAAGTCTGGTGCTATAGTAGAGAAAGAATGCCTTTGCAAGGAGCTGTACACAGGAAAAGTGTGTAATGCTTCATCTTCATGTCTCATAATTACAGTCATGATATGTGGCTAGTACAGTCTGATATTTAACTCATCAGGTTAAGCACAGTTTTAATTGTCACAGCATCCTCTCAATTTTGAGCTCATGCTTATGTTCATGTTTACCTATAATTTTGTCTTAAACATTTGAACTCTGATTCTAAATATGATATTTTTTGTTCCTTTTATAGATGTGAAAGGCTGTCTAACATGCATGGCTTGCTTTATCTTCCAGGAATTCTTGAATGAGATATATATAGACTGTGTTCTGAAAAGCTTCTTGAGTATTTTCCTTTACTCGTCATTAAAATATTAATTTTCCTTTCTTGCTGTAAAGATGAAGAATTAGTAATAAATATTTAAGTTCTCACTGTGTTCTACTTTTTCTTCTCCTTCTAGTTCAAAAAGCACCGTTCTTCAAATGCATACACAAACAATTTTGCAAAGTCTGTGGTAAACCTTGTAGATGCTGTAAGTATCAATGTTTTGTCTGAAAACTGTATCACAGACTTTTAGTTTAGCAATGTATTTAAAAAGTGAACATTAGGCGATACCAGCATAAAAAACCCGAGCAGCTATAAAAATTACATTTTAAAACACATTTCCAGTTCCTCTGTAGAAGAATAGCCTGGGGCGAATGTGTAAGAAACCACAAGATTATCCTTGGCATTTTTCTCAAAGCTTGCAACTGCCTGAGTTTCCCACTGGCATGGGGGTTTTCAGACTTGAAGGAGCTTTCAGTATCTGTCACTCCTTAAGAATGAAATTTAATTTAGATTTGTGAAACAATTCTAACCACAAGAGGTTGAAGCTGCAATTATATTTCGCAAAGGATACATGTATCTACTGGGAGAAGTGTGTGAATAAAAATTCCCTTTATAAATCTGTACTTATAGCTTAAAACCAAAATCTCATTGTAGTACATTACAAATGGGTGGCACTGACACAGATACTTGTATTTGTGACTAAATTTAAAACTATTTCATACACAGCATATAAATAAAAGTAAGATTTGTAGTAAAATTTGAATTTTTTTTTTCTTTTTTTGATATACTTGCAGTGACTACACACATTTTGGAGCTGTATTTCTAGTGGAAACAGGATAGATTCTGTAGCAGTGGTGAATAAATGGCTAGCAAAATTCTGACTCAAGAGTCCCCTTTCCATGTGACGTTATTGATACCAATAGAACTTTGTGATATGATTCAGTGCAAAACATTGTCAACTGTTTAGTTTGGACGAAGCAATACAGTATTTGTTCTTAATATCTTACATACGAAGTACTATGTATACTGTATGTATATTGAAAATATAGGTGAATATATTTATAATACATTAAATACTGGAAGTGTTTCGGAATATTTTTGTCTAATGGTTTGAAAATGCCAGTAGTCTGAAGAAAAGTTACTAGATAAAAATATTAATAATTGAAATAATATTTCTGCAATTTATATTGGACATTCCCAAAGAAAGGGTTGCATCTTAATTTTTTCCTCATCTGATCCTTGTTTCTTTGTTTCTTCTGCGTTTTAATAAAAGTTATTTAATCTGTCTTTCCTTTCTCTGATTATTCCTTCTCTTTTTCCATTTTTATTTGCTTTACGTGTGTGTACAGAAACATTCAACTTCTCTCCAGTGTAGAATTCAGTCTTGTAATAGAGATCTTGCAAAATGACAAATTAATGGCCTTTTCTTTAAACAAAGCATGAAAAGGAGCAGGAATTTTTGCCAGGGAATGGACTGTGTTTCTTATTGATATATTATTGGAAAAGGACATTGGCTTTCAGAGGCTTCCAGGTTCTCTTCCCATTTGCTTCAGGAAATAGTTTTCCTCTCAGCAAACACAAGTAAAGTCTTTATTGATCCACCCATATATAATTTCTGGGATTCAATTTTAGTGACTTTTCTCATGTCATTATCCGTTTTCTGGGTATGTTCTCAGCCTGCCTCCCTCAGATTGAAGCATATTAATATTCTTTTTTCCTTCAAAGTTCTTGGACAAAATTGAGCCGAGCTGGTTGCTCTCTCTTGCTCCTATATTTTTTGCCTTTTTTTTCTAAGCTGAATATTATGCATTGACTTTGAAGGACAATGCTGCCTTGATACAAAAGGCTAGCGTGCTACTCAGTGCTAGTTTATTCAGTATAAATATGTATCATAACTGCAGGAGGATATTTGCAATTCATGATGTGTATCATAGGCATAATTTGGAAAAAAGGTAATAAAAGCATATATTTAATATGATGCCTCATGAAAATGACCAAATAACTTGCCTTTTGTGTATTTTATGCATTAGGGAGCCAATGGATTAATTCTCCAATGCTTTTAGATAATAACTAAGTATGATCAGTAAGTGTTCTTCATGTCCCATGTAAGACTTTTGATGGACAGACTGTCCGTTGTGGATAAGGAGTGCATCCTTTGTAGATCTGCAAGTTCTGAATAACCTTAGTTAATAATATTTGGCATTTTATGACCTGAACTTAAAGAGAGAAACAGTTTTATTTCAGGATCAAGTATCACGCAGAAAGTTGAAATGGATATTTTAAAGCTGTTTTGTAATTATTAGGGCCTGATTGTAGTTTCCTTGTGTATTGCTCCAGTGACATTAAAATTAATTGAAAAATTAATATTCCCACTTAATTCTCACACTACTTGGGTAGCATAAAGTGATCAAACTATAAATGAAAATCAAGCATTATGTGAATTAAATTTTGAATATATTGGAGAACTGAGAAATTATTTAATCTTGACTTAAGAATTGACTTTGGCTAGTCTTTGTCTTTGAGATCTTTCTTTTCTTTTTCTTTGAGATCACCCAGCGTGCCTTTACATTTCTTCTTTGCTGATTTTTGTACAGGTTTTCTGTAAAACTCCGTGGTGAAATTGTTTGACATGCGAATTTTAAAGAAAAGGGTGTAGCTCAAAAACAGAGCAACACAGGGTTTTTTTGTCCTCTAACACATAAAATTTAAGTTGATTAGAATATTGACTTTTAGGAAATCCAAGGCATTACCAGCTAACCATTTCACATGTTTTCCTCCTGCTTTATCCCTCTTGTCCTTCCGCTTTACTCTTACTGGCTAACTGTGCATGTTTGACCCAGTGTTCTACTCCAGTGCCTGTCCTGTCTCTGCCCTCAGATATACAAGGAACAGCTCAACACCAGGGTGGTTCTTGTTGCTGTGGAAACTTGGACAGACAGAGATCGTATTAATATTCACCCTGACCCTCTGCAGATGCTTCACGATTTCTCCAAGTATCGACAGCACTACATCAAACAGCATGCTGATGCTGTGCACCTGCTCTCGTATGTACCATTATACAATGCTTTAGGCTATTACAGTTTTATATAGTTTTCTGTCTACTGATTTTGCCTACCTGTCTCTTCTTGCTTACTTTTTTGCTTTGCAGTCACTATGTCAATCAACGTCTGCCTTCCTTAGGAAGCTTAGTCTATTTTTTAACACATTAGTCTATTTTTAATAGGTATAGTGTATAGCATGGTGATGCTGATATATATCTATAATGAAATTTTAATGTCTTTGCAACCTGGAGACAGTGTCACATATTTGAAGCATCTTCTGATGAGCCCTTATGGACACCTAGTTTTGCTGAGCAGGTGTGTAATGTACTGCTTTTCAGTAAAGAGCAGGAGAGGGCAGAGCTGACAGTATTATATGTTGCCACAGGAGCATTCCAGTTGCTGTATTTATTCACACATGTAGCTGAAGTGATGATTTGTTAATGGAAGGTCTCCTTCTTTAGAGCTGTAATGAATTGTTTTCTGAGACACAATGCATTTTGAGGGTAAATTCCACTTGCATCATTAGGCACAACATCAACCTTGAGCGACAGTATTTTTTCACTTCCCGGCATTGTAAGCAAAGAGGAGGAAGAGTGTTTTCCCCTGTGCAGCGTAAAGATCTTAAGCTTTCTCCCAGCAGCATGACATACTATGAGGAGGGAGTGACAAATGTCTTCCGTGTGATTCTCCTAGCATTCATCTTCTGCAGTGGGGATGAAACATTTCCTCTAGCCTCTTACATAACTGTACTGCCTTAATACAGGCATTGCAACACAACACTAATTGCATTTTTCATAAGCTAAGGAAAGTGCTGATGATGTGTACTCTTAATTACTTTTATGCATATATTGTGTCACTTGCTGAAGAGTTTGCCAGTGGGCAGACAGACTCTTCTCAGTGGTGCATGGTGAAAAGTACCAAACACAAACTGAAATACAGGAAATTCCATTTAAACATTCCATTTAAATTCCATTTAAACCCCCTTTCACTGTGCCAGTGGTCAGATGCCGGAACAAGTTGCCCAGAGAGGGTGTGGAGTGTCCATGCTTGGAGATATTCGAAAGCCCATGGAACATGGCGCTGAGCAGCCTGCTTCATCTGAGCTTCTTTGGAGCCAGGGGGTTGAACTAGGACCATTTCCAGAAGTGCCTGCCAACCTCAACCCTAGCTGTGGTTCTGTCTGTTGTAAAGCGTTTAGTATAGTTAAACTGCAGTTTGAAAGTTCTGAGGGCTATCAGAATTTTCTGAAAAAAATACATACCTGTCTGGAGTATTCTGTCATTTGAAAAAATAAACGGGATGTTGATGCTGCTATTATAAAATGATTTGATTTTCAAAGAGTAGGTGTATTTGCTATGCAGATATAGATTTATGCTAGGTGGAGGTTTTTTATTACGCCTATGAAGTTAAAATGAGTATCATTCATAATCGTTTGTAGGCATTTTATAGAATAATATGTCTTCCAGAGTACAGTAACTTAACTAAATTATTTGAGGCTAAGCAGCTTTTCAAAAACCCAAACAAACAAAAAACCCCATTATATGTGGTATATCAGTTGTTCAGAACATTGCCCCAAGTGATTAACCGTAAACGAAAGGAGGCAGGCTTAAAGACCAGTATTAAATTACTTTCCCTTTAGGTATACCTCTCAGTCTTTTGGAGTTGGAACTAGAACTGGAATTGGTTTCGATTAAGAGCATAATTTAAAAAATTCTCAACACTGATACATTTCAGTACAGAATTCCTTCTTGACAGATTATAAATTGGAGTACATTGTTGTCTCTAAAGGAAATGTTACTGTGTTTTCTTAGGAATCTGGTACTGTAGCTTTCTCTGCTTGGTTTGTTTGTGGGTTAGGATTGATTCTGACAAGATAAAAATAGGATTTTTGTCGAAGGTGTCTAATTGACACTTTTGATGTCAATGTTCTTTTTGTAATCTTGCAGTTACTTTTGATGTTAGGTGAGGATTAATGTGCATGCAATGTATCATAGTATGTGTGAAAGCGTGATCTTTCAATAAGTTTGTGGTGCCCAATATCGGTATGTTATATTTTCTTTATTTTTATTTGTTTGTAAGGAATGTGACATTTCATTATAAAAGGAGCAGCTTAAGTTACTTTGGAGGGGTTTGCTCTGTGACCAGAGGAGTAGGAGTGAATGAGGTAATGTTTTTTCAGAACTAAAGTGAAATAAAATAGAAACTGTACATTATAACCTTGGAGTTTAGTATTTTAGTAGATTTTTCAGTATTCAGGGCTTTAAAGATAACTTACATATTAAAAAGTTAGGATTCTTCCAGGCAACCTTCTTGTATCATCATTAAGCTACTGCTCACTGTGTTTTTCTTTTTAAAAAGTGTTCCTTGTGTCTGCATTATTCTCTTACTAAGATTGGCTTTTAGTATATTTGACAGAAATTTAGACCCAAAAATCTTGTACAGGAGTGTATGAAATACAGCACTGAGTATTCTTTTGGGTCGGCTTACTATAGGAGGCTTGATCTTCTGCAGTGCTGATGCAATTCATACATGTAATTCTTACTGGTTTTTTTAACATTAAAACTAGAAAAAATTGGTCCCTGTGTATTGATTTTTCCTTTTTTTTTAATTATTATTGTTTTCCTTAGTGCAGAGTTAAATTGATAATGAAAATTAACATGGGTTAATCATACTGTACAAAACTATTTTACATATCTATCAGACTCCTTTCTGTAGGTTAACCAGTGGACAGGGATTCTGTCAAGTTGAGAGGATAATTTTTTCCCATTAAGTACTTCATTGTGTTTATTTTCCTTCTGTGCACACAGAATTGTGATTGGCTGTACAGAATTAGTGAAGTAGTAGGTATGTAGTAACCTGGAATGAGCTGGTGTAGTGTTCATTACAATAACTTACATTTTCTCTCTCTTTTTTAATTTATTTTATTTTATTACTTTCCTCTTGAAATGCAGTATGGTCTCCCTTTGGCCATGGCACAGGAACTGGCACAAAGTCTTGCTCAGAACCTTGGAATACAATGGGAGCCAGCTGCCAGGAAACCGAGTATGTACATGGACAAGGAGTCTTTTGTCCTCCTTAGCTAAATATATAAACTGTTTCTTTGTAATATTTGAAACAAATACAAAACTCGCTGTAACTGTAGAAGAAGAATTGCTGCTTTTGGAAATACGTGCACCAAAATTGGAGTTTAACCAAAACAAGAGCCACCAGTTTAGCACTCATTTTGCAATGGCCTCAGTCACGTTCTGTGTCAGGACGTTAGATTCATAACCAATGTTCAAAGGTGTAATAGTAAACCCACCATTAATTTAACTCAGAACTCCTTCTCTATCATCATGCAATCTGTAATTCCTATAGAACTATCATTGACAACTTAAAATACAAAAATACCTGATTTATAATTGAAGAAATGGTAAGAAGCTGTAACCTAGTCCAGGGTGACATTTGCTCAACTTCTTATCTTACTGCTTTGCTGCCAGAAGATTAGACTGACGTGGCCTTAACACATGTAGAGTGTAGGTACAAAAGCTGCTGCAAAAGCCCTTTTTGGGGCTATAGAAAGTTGTTGGTTTTTTCCCATTCACATCTTGTAAGCAATTTGGCTACTTTCTGTCTTTGATTCATGTGGATGATAATGCTGACTTTATTTTGAAATCAGAAATCTGTGAATTAGGAAACTGTGGAAAGTATTAGGGAATATTATTTTGTAAAGCATCACTTTTGAATAGGGTAAACTTGGAAATTGCTAAAATATTCTCTATATCATTGTTTTTTGCTTGCAGGTAAAACAGAGTTCATATAATTTGGAAACAATCTTTTTAAACTGTAAGATAGGGAGGTTTAAAATTATAGCCTAGTTTCCTTATTTGGATACACTTTATAGATAAAGATTAATGAAAGACCTGGACAGAAGAAAAATAACCATATAAATAATCTGTGAATATTTTCTGTGGAGAAACAGTATGGGTTTGCTGCAATAACGACAATACAGAATCTTTCATCTTGAAAATAGTACTTCTTTGGTAGATAATTTTTATGGGCAGCTTGTAACTTCGTTTTACCAACTGTAAGATGTTGATCTTTTGTTACTGTTTGATCACTCTTAACTTACATGCTATAGCTGTAAGTAAACTGTAAATCCATTTTCACTCAACTACTTTTTCTAATGAATGTTTGATTGGCTGATTCACATATTATAACTTATTCCAAAGCCAAAAACTGTGGCCAGTAACAATTCTTCAGGGTGTTCTATACAAGTTTTAGGGAGGAGGAAATGTGAACATTTTAATCATCAGTATCGTGTACTGCACATACCCTTGTGCTGCCTGTTTTGAGAGCATGTAGGGAAGAATGTTACTAGCTATTTTTAGCTTTCTATACTGCCTGAAACTTTGTGTTGAGTCTAAGAACGTATATATATGGTAATTTGGAAGTATGACATTTATATTAAGTATACTAGTATCTCTTCAAGCAGGCTGGTTTCCTTTTAAAGCTAGGATCTGTACGGTCAAGCAACCATCTATCTAATCTTTGTATAATTAGTCAAAGTCCATTTTTGTAGTGAGTACTTTATATTTATTGTAAGCTTATTTATAACTGCTTTCCTTTTCTATTGTATTTTGGTCTTGTCTGAGAAGAGTGTGACTGCACTGAATCCTGGGGTGGTTGCATCATGGAGGAAACAGGGTATGTCATAACTATAAGTAATTGCGGACTCTGGAATGAGTTCATAGTTTACATTATGACATAAGTATTTATGGTTTGGGGTTTGTCCATGTGTTTTAGTACTAATAAATGAAAAACTAGAAGCGGTTGGAACAACCCAAACATATAGATCAATTAGTTCAATTTTCAGCAATTGATTCCCTTTGCTCTTCACATATTGGGAATTTATTCATAAATCTTAGATGTCGAAGTGCAATGCAGCGTATTCAGTAATGCTTTGCTATACTTAAAGTGATTGAAAACTAAAGAATGTGTATTTTTCATTAAATAAATCCAATTATACATTTACCTGCAGCTGAAAAAGTGTTATAATACAGTTTTGATGATATTTCTATTTTCCTCCTAAATTTTAATTAATTTGCCCCAATTCCTTCAAAATTTTAATTTTGAGTGCACAGATCTCACTGCTCCTGTCCAGTGAATGAAAGTAGAAACCTGAAGCTTTCAGCAAGTGCTTTCAATCCTTAGCAAAATGGTCAGTGAAGTCTGAGGGGGAAGCACGTCTGTATGGGAGGAAACCAGGTATCATTGCCCTCTACCCTCACACACTGCCAAAGAGTTTTTTCTCTATACCGTAAGCGATTGATTAGAAAAGGGTAGCTTCTAAAACATAGAGTTTTGAGTCTTATAAATCACCTCCTGTCAGAATTCTTGCTCACTGTGGAAATGTGATTGCAAAAATTCTGGAGAAAATTAATTATTACCAGGACAGAAGGAGCTTAGTTTCTTCATATGGTATTTGGAAATTGGTTCTTCAGTAGAATTACTGTGTGTAATTCCTGTAGACTTTTAATTGACAGTCACTGTATGAATGCAACAGAAAATTATTTAGGAAGTTTGCTTCTGGAATCCAAAGTAAGGCACTGATCAGAATAGATACAAGCTTCCTTCCTGCGGTGAACTCATCAACATATTGGTCTCAGTTGGAAATATCAGTAAAAGAGGTTGTGGAACAAGCCTCTTCAGTAGATAAGGTAACATATAATATATTCACTTAACTCCATCAGTGCCAGGAGACTTTTTGTCATGTATGGAATAATTCACTGGGAAAGTGTCTCACTCAGTAGCAGTGAGCTGCTAGGAAAGGAGTGGAGAACCTCCTTATGGCATGGTTACCCCCATCTTTAACAGTGTGAATAATTCTAATTCCCAGATCTCAAAATGTGGCTAAGAAAAATATCAGACAGTTTCTGTGTGAGAAATGACTAATAAAGTATGTTTTCATCAGGCTGGGAAAAAGATGGGATGAGGAAATACGAGAGAAGTTTGTAACATCATGAACAACGTAGCAGATGATTACTGTTCCGTCCAGTGTAAGAGCTAGGGAGATGTGAAATGAGGCTGAAATAGGTGACAGAAAAAACAGGACGAAATTCTTCTAGCAGTCTGTAATTAAGCAGTGAAACTTCTTGCTATAGCATCTTGTAGATGCTGAAAGATTTTGGTCAAATTAATGGGAGAAAATACCAAGAAGATAATTAAGTAAGACAAAAGAAGTCTTCCTGAGAAAGTGCTTGAGCTGAAAATTGTTGGAAGCTGGAAAAATATTCTGCAAGCAGTAGTACAGGCTCTATTCTCTGCTTTTCCCTGGGCATATTATTAGGGCCAAAATCAGAGATGGGATTTTGGTAAAGTGGATTTTTCGTCTGACCCGATACAGCTATTCTTTTGGCTACAATTACTTTTACTTTAACAATTAACCTTGTTAACAGATTAATTGAACAGTTTTAAAACCCTGGCATGAAATCAGGGATCTGGAATGTAATCCACCTTTTAAACTGAAGCTGCAGGGAAAACAAACCCAAGAAAACACTGGATTATGCATGCAATCAAGAGGGTGCGTAGAGCTGATAATGTGGTTTCACATTATTAAGAAAATAGAAGACTACACTTTCATATACTGTAGATCTGTATAATAGAAATAAAAATGCAAAATGTTTAAAACCTTTTTCTTTTGTTCTGATTTTATTATTTGAAGATAAGAATGAGCTAACATACTGTTGCACACAGTGGTTGTAAGAAACTGGGATTTACAGTATTAAAAAAATATCTTGTGACCCCTCCGCTCCCTTCCAGTAACTGTTGGTGTTTCAAGGCATTTACTCATCTAATTCTTTGCCATTTTAGGGTATACCATTCCAGGAAATTCTCCAAATGCAGCATTGCAGAATACAAAGAATTTTTACTTCGTGGGGGAGGTGCCTGTCTTTTCAACAGGCCAACAAAGGTAATAAGTATGTTGGTAGTCAGCACCTCTGCTAAACATTGTAACAAAAATGTGCTGACTTCGCTAACACTCATGTGTTCTCAAATTTATTCAAATATCTATGTGGGTATTTTCTTGAGGTTGCTTGTAATTAGCTGACTGTTCATTCCCATAACATTTAAAAATAAGAGGAATGAAACTTGTTTTCCATTAGTTCTTCATGCTCAAATAGTGACAAATATTGCAGTTGATTTTTCACAGCTAGATACATCCCCTTTCAGCATAAATGCACTACTTTTTGAGCTGGAAGTAGTGCGAAATAAATTCAGAAGTGAGGTCATAGTGCATGCTCCACATACATTCAGTTCTTGGACTTTTTGCCTGAGGTTGTTAAAAAGAATGCCAATTACCACACTCGGAATTAGAAATCAGTAGCTTACTTCATATCATATAGACAGTAGCAGCTTGTGGTTGTTCTCAAAGTTAACTTTATTTTGTTTCTGATTTATATCTAGCAAACTCTGTAATTTATAATTGTTTCCTTGTACCATTCGTTGGTAGGTTTTTTGCCTAAAACCTTAGCAAGGTCATAATTTTTTCGAAGGCAATATTAGCATGACACCCTTCTAAAGCTGAGTAGTATAAAAAATATTCCATGTGACTCTTTTTGCAAAGTAAGATCAATCTGAAGTATTAATATTCTATTTATTCACGGTGTCAAACTTGCTGTCCTTGTAGAATTTAATACCACATGAGGCTATTAAGCTGTTCTGTTTACTTGGCTGTATCCTTTGGTAGACCACCACCTTGCACAATTAACTAAAAAAATTTTGCTTGTTAGAGTGTTTTTTAATCTTTTCCCAGGGTAGCAATCTTTGCTTATAAAATAAGAATGTAAGAATTCTTACAGAAAAGGGTAAGGAGGGAGAAAGAAAAACACAACTTCACTTTTTGATGATGGTTTTCTAGCAAGATAATGTGACCAAATTGTAAAATTGGCTGTATACATAATAAAAATCTGGTTTACTTCCATGAAAATACTCACAGAAGAATGGTTGATTTATCTTCGTGTGTTATCTGTGTCAGTGTTTCACAGCTTTAAAGTACTTGGAGGGGGTGGGGTGTAAATCATACAGAATTTTCAAACCTACTTTTTGGAGGTTGGGAGGAAAGGTAGAAAATGGTGTGCTTAATCTTTAGGTAAATAAAACGTAGCTGTGTTAGGAGTCACCCTGATGTCACTTTTAATTATAACCTTTTAGTTATGCTCTGACATGTACATGGACATTTGATGGTTCCTGATTAACACTGTAGGAAACTTCCGTGTATGCTGTTATTTTTTTGCATTTTTCTGGTTGACCCCTTTTTGTTTTCTTAAGAGCTACAGGTCAGATAACCAGGTCTGTTTGATGGAGAGCTGAATTTCAGTTTCAGAATAAGAGATATTGCTGTTTCCACTGAAGCATAGTAGTAACAGTGGCTTATAGAGGGGGAAAAAGAGAAGTTTCAGTTTTCTGAATCATGTCAACGTAGCTAGTGAAGAAGAGTATGTATGGATATTGCTTCAGTGTAGTTTTGCTTCTGGCACTCAAAATTGTAGGCACCATTCATTATGCAACAAAAAGTTTATGCAACAAAAGGAAAATGTTTTCTTTCTTTTTGATTAAGCATTATGAGTGAGTCCTCCTCCCACAAAGTACTGAAGGAGAATTCCATCCAAATTTATAAATAATTTGTATTGTGGGATTTGTTGTTTCATATCTTGATGATCCTCAACAGCTCTTCTGCCACTAAGCCCATGCAGAAAGAACATGTTTACTGACATTTTTCACCCTCGTCTAGCTGTAGATTTATCTGTTTTCATTTTAACTTGTTAACTTTTAAATTCTCATTTCAACCATGTTCTAATGATGAATATGTTTCTGTTGCTAATATCCCTGTTAAACTGGAGATTCCTGATGTTCTTATAGGATTTTAATGCAGAATTATTACATTGAAAAGAGACAAGGTTTTTTCAAAATTATTTCTGTGACAGACTGAAAAATATCTTGAATCACCTGTAATCAAAATTATGATATCTGAAACCAGTACAGAATCTATGTCACTGCCTATATATGGTTGTGCTATTCTAACTCAATATTCTAACTTGTGCTAATCTAACTTAAAAGAGATGGGCTATGTGTGACAGAAAACTCATTTGATACTAGTTTTATTCTTACTTTTGGGGGTGTGTCTTTTTTTGCTTTCAGCTCTTTGAAACCACTGAGTGTGGAAATGGATATGTGGAAGCAGGAGAGGAATGCGATTGCGGTTTCCGAATGGCAAGTAGAGTTACATATACTCCACAAGTCTTTCTTACTATTAAGATAAGTGTTGTGATTGGTAAGGGAAGGGGAAAGGTTTTGGGAACTAATTTGTTTTGGCTATTGTTATGGAATAACTTAAAGGACTATGTTAAAACACTTTTTCAAGTGAAAATGGGTGCAAAGACAGAGTGCGTGCCCAGAACAAACTTCCTGTCATCCCAATGACAACATGTTACTGTTTCCCAGCAATTTTTTGAATAGCGCTGTGCTATTGAATAGTAAGCAGTGCTTACTCCTTTACTTTTCCTGGATAGTGTGCCTGGAGTGGTAGACTCCTTATCTGTGCTTTAGAGATAGGTGCCTGCGTTTGGATAGCATAAATAAACTGGTTTTTTATTCTCTATTGTAGAAGTATTCCAAGAAAGTTTTTTGCAGATATCTGCCCTGTAGCTTTGAGTCCTAGTTCTAGTATTTAAATATAATTACACCCATAATTAGTTTTCTTAGTCTTTTTTATGCATTGAATGGGATTTAACTAAGCAGCATGTATGGGCACAGGCTATTCCACATCTGTGAAGAGGCTTCAGAAGTTTTGCGCCCCCTTGTTGCTGGGGCGTATATGTCACTGTTTTCCCTTTTCTTTAGTATTTGAGCATTGCAAAGGTTTCTTCCAGCTGGTAATTTCAAGTCATCAGTGCTGAACTGAATCTTTTGTCTGCTTGTACATAATAGTTTGTTAGCAAGATTGTCAAGAAAAAACTTAGTTAAAATGGAAAACTAAAAATACTGCGTAATATTTTCTTCAGGAATGCTATGCGGACTGTTGTAAGAAGTGCTCTCTTTCTAATGGAGCTCATTGTAGTGATGGACCCTGCTGTAATACATCCTGTCTTGTGAGTTGCTGCAGTGTATCTGTTGTTCTTTTCAGTTGTCCATGGAGCGTGTGTGCAGCCTGTTATAGTTCAAAGTGTGTTTCATGCAGAATGAAAAGGAACAGCTTATGTAGACCGAAACTGTTATTCCAGACAGTAATGCGGTTACTGCCCCAAATGTAAAGGCAATAGGTTTCATTGGATATGTATTCATGTTTACATGAATGCCTTTTGCGTTTATATACCTGAGATGAAAAAAAACCCTAAATTTTTGAAGTATTATATACTTCAGTTTAGCCTTTAAAATATTAAGAAATGGAAATCTTTTTCAACACTTTGGAAATAACTATTGAGATTGTGGTGTTTTGTTGTTAACCAAGCAAAAAAAGACAAATATGTGTGAGTATAGTGTTTACGGAGTGTTGAAATGAGGAGAAATTCCAAACAGGAACTTTTAATTTTGCTTTTACATAACCTTAGTCATGAACTATGTTCTTCGTTTTCTAGTTTTTCCCACGAGGCTATGATTGTCGATATGCAGTGAATGAATGTGATATTGCAGAGTTCTGCACTGGTGATTCTGGCCAGGTATGTATGTATTGATGCTTGTTTGCACTCATTTTATATCAATTTATATCAATAGACTGCACTCTGATATACCCACAAATAAATGGGGGTGGGTGGGCATTTTTTAATCCTAACAAAATTTTTAAAAGCTCAGAAAATAATTAATCTAAATAGACTCAAAATATGACTTCTGCAGTTTTATTAGTTTTTTAAAAATTGTTGGGTTTTGTGTATCTGTGTAGTATTTGTGTCAGATATCCTCCTTTGCTCTTTGCCTGGTCTATAGTGTAAGTACTAAGAATATACTGGAAATGTGAATGGATTCAAAGGTAATAACACTAAGATTTTATGAAATAAAATAGTTTTAAATGTAAAGGTAGAAAATTACAACTAATTGAATATGGAATCATAGAATCATTTAGGTTGGAAAAGACCCTTAAGATCATAGAGTCCAACCATTAATCTAGCACTGCCAAGTCCAGCACTAAGCCATGTCCCTTAGCACTGCAGCTACCCATCTTTTAAATCCCTCCAGGGATGGCGATTCCACCACTTCCCTGGGCAGCCTGTTCCAATGTTTGATAACCCTTTCTGTGAAGAAATTTTCCCTAATATCCAATCTAAACCTCTCCTGGTGTAACTTGAGGCCATTTCCTCTTGTCCTGTAGTTTTTCACGTGGGAGAAGAGACTGACCCCCACCTCTTGGAAACCTTTGGCTAATACTCAAAAGTATAGGAATAAACAGCAACCAAAAAGTTGGTTTAACTTGAGTTCTTTTAAGAAGTCAACATTCTGTACATCTTTAATTTTTACAGTGACTTTGACACTTTAGATGATATATATGCATTTTCAATATTGAGTATTTAGCTTCAAGGTTATATAAGAACTTCATAACTCTGCTGCCGTCATCTCCTGCATGTAAGTTCTTAGCTTTGAAGAAATAAGGTTCAGGATAGAGAATATGTCTCCGGGCATTGGCTATAATTACAGATGCCAATAAATTAACAGTAACCTCTTTCTATATTATCATCTGAGACATCCACACTTACAGATAAGTAGCTCTTGCTGAGATTTTATTGTAAATGTTTTATTCTGTAGATGGAGCATTCTTCATGGGAGGGAGAAAGGCTTTCTTAAGCTAGAAAGGCTTCCCTCAGAGCGTTGGCTAATATGGTACATTGCAGCAACATACCCTTTCCAAACCTTTACAAGTCCCTTTTTGATGAGGAAAAGCTTTGAGAACAGTCTGCTTCTGGCTTTAGTAATCTGAGGCTTCTGGACCTAATGACTTGTTCGTACCAAAAAAGTTTCTAATGACAAAAGAACATGACAATTAACATCATAAAAAAAACCTACAGCTCTGTAAGGAAAAGACTGGTCGGCTACAACTAGGTACTTGTTTCCTTTCTTAGTGAACTGAAATGAATGCAGTGACAGCGTTGCAAACATGACCCCAGTATTAGCTACCAGATATACTGTTACTGAACACATTTGTTTAGCTATTTATTTTGCCTCGCCTCCTTAACTTCTACTTGGAATATACAAAAGTTAGGATCAAAACTTCATGGCTCAAAGTGTTCATTTTTTCATTTGTATTTGTAGCTATAAAGATTGCTGCACTAAATATATTATCTACCCCCTTTATATGTTGTGCAATTGTCTTTTAAAACTGTGAAAATTTTGTATGTAATCCTTTGATGTATTATTACAGTACACATGATGAAAAAAATTTCTTAATTTTTTTCAGTGTCCACCAAATCTTCATAAACAAGATGGGTATGCCTGTGATTCGAATCAGGTATGCAATGTTTTAAAATACCTGCACATCAGCAAATAGAAATTAACCAAATACAAGTTTCCGTGTATTTTTTTAATCTTGTCTTGTATATTTCTTCATAAATTTTGTCTTTTGGACATCAATGTTGCTCATGCTTTATGCACTCTATGAATACAAAAATTTCTAGTTTGAGTAAAATCTGCTTGATGTCTTTACATTTTACATGTAGATCTTTTATTACACTCCACGTTAATGAGTTCTTTACAACTATGTAAATAAGAAGTACAAAGCAGCTGCTGAAATCTCCATATGTATTAGACACCAAACGACTTTGAGAATCTGGGCCAAAATGTGTACTCCATCTACCCAAATTCATGAAAACTATTATACGTCCCAATATGTGTGTGAAAAATCAAAATGAGGCATTTTTTTGGGGAGTGGAAGGAAATGAAATAACACTCGGTTCTCATTGCTAACGTGTTTTGTTTAGGGTCGTTGCTATAATGGTGAATGCAAGACAAGAGATAATCAGTGCAAATACATCTGGGGATCTAGTAAGTTGAATTTAACTACCTTAAGTATATTTTAGTTCTGATTCATTCCTGCCTTTGTTTTGTATTTTTAGTATTTTTATTTTTTGTTCTTCCCACTGTAAGTTTTCTGCTCAGTAGAGTAGGCTACAGTGAGAAACTGTGGCTTGATTGGCAAGTGAAATTTTGACTTGTATGCCTGTTTGGGAGTGATGACAGAGAGATTGTTTTGACATGATGTAGTTGCAGACACAGGTAGGACAGCAAATGCTGGACTCTGGTGTAATTAGGTGAGAAAACATGCAAAATATCAGCAACTTTAAGTTAGTGTTACCAGGGTGTGAAAAAAATGGGTTTGAGAATTTTTTTGATATAGTTCAAAACAGATGGTTTTGGCTTTTTTAATGACAGTTGTCAATTCCATTATGCCAGCAGTGATTCACGCTAAAGCTGCTCCATCTTGCCTCTCTTTGCTATACAATCCTATGGTCAGGAAAATTAGTACATTAGTGTGAATTTAAATATACGTAATACGAATTTAAGCCCAGAGGTGTTGAGTAAAATAGAAAATGGATTTTGCTTGCAGCTGAGATAGCTAAATGCTGTGTGTAATGCCTTTGAGACAGCTCAGCAGAGCAGAACTATCAAAATGTCCTGCACTCTAGCACTTAATGTTTTCTTGTGCATTTTGTCTATTCATAGCTGCCACTGCTGCCACTGCCTATTTGACGCAGAAGAATTGTTCCATTCTAGGGAAGATGGGAGGGGAAGGATATAGTTTTACCACTTATTGTTTGTCTTGTACAATAGAAAAGATGCAGTGTAACTCTTCTTCGTCTTCTGATGCCTTTTTGATAATATTAAAGGCAATAGGTGTTTTTGTTAACTAATTTCTTTGCATCTTACACGCTTATATTTTAACATTTGATTTGTCTTCTATACAAGTGATTTTACTGAAACTACTCTCATTTACCTTTAATATTTTATCATACTCTATATTGTTGTGCTTTTTTCTTTTTTAATTGAGTTTTAGAAAAAACAAATGGGCTTGTTAGTAAATAATTGTGGTTTTAAACCCATTAGTTCAGATTTCTACTCCTAAAAAGCAGTAGGAATTACACTTTTGCCTGTTCAACCTTGTTTTCTCTGTGAACTCCTAAAAAATAAAATAAACATTGAGTTGATGTGAGAACATATGCTTATGGTATATGTCATACATAAAATCTTTGATCTCCTGAAATACAGATCAGGAATAATTGCAGTGAAAACAACTAGATTAAATCTATGTGTAACTGTTATGAAGTGACAAAATTAGACCACAGATAAATTCAAATGCAGAAGATCATACAGACACTGTGGAGATTGCTTTTTTATAAAGTTCAGAGCAAATTTTGAACAGTGAGCATTATTTTAGAAAAGCTCTCTGTAGGTATTGCTGTTCAGTCTGCTAGGTTCCCACTGTAGTCACTGGAAGATATCATGTGTACATACACGTGTGGCTGGATTTATGTTTTGTATTAAAAAAATACAGAGAACTGCTGGAATAAATCATGCCTGTTTTCAGAGCTCTCACATTGCCAATGGAAAATACGTTCCTTTTTCCTTTCTTCATCAACAGAGTCTTCAGGATCTGACAAATTTTGTTATGAAAAGCTTAATACAGAAGGCACAAAAAAAGGAAACTGTGGAAAGGATGGAGACCGATGGATACAGTGTAGCAAACAGTAAGTTCAGCTTGGTAGAAATGATGTGTATTTTAAATAGATTAATACTGGTTTAATATTGTCTACTTTTTCATGAATGTTTCAGCAGTGTGTTTTGCATTATTTTGAATCTTCTTTCCCTTACAAGGTTTGCATTTTGAAAAATCCATGGGTGACTCAGCAATACAGTTGTAAAGAATTCCAGGTTTTTAGAAGAATGTACTGTGACTTTAATTCTTTCAGAGGAGCTGGGGGACAAGGCAGCAAAAAGTCACAAGTTCGTAACATACAAACAACTCAAACTTGGTAGGGATAAATTATGCTGCAAATACACACACTATTTTTACTTGCTGTGGGATTGATACCAGATTATGCTATTTCAAGTTTGTTCCCACCTTTATTTTGACCACAGAGAGGACCATTAGACATTTAGATGCTGTAGAGGAAATGGCTGGTTCATTTGCATGTGGTCATTACTAAATGGGTATTTGGTTAAATTTACTTTGCAAGTTAATGATCATCATTAGACTTAATTTTCTCCTGATTTACTTACTGTTTCATAACTTTTAAGTATGCATGTAAACATTTCAGCCTTGGAATGGTGTTTTCCTTCGACTATTTGATGTCTGTCAAGTGGCACTATTTTTTTTCATTTTTCAGATAGGATTACAAGGACAGTTGTTTAATGGTTTGGGGTTTTTTTAATATTTAGATGAGAATAGTGTTGTTCTGATATGTATGTTAAAAACCTCATTTATATAAAAGCTTTCCTTGGTCAGTAGAGAGATGCAGAAGAGTGGTCTGGCTGAAGGACCACTTATATTTGTTGCAGTTTTAACAAATACAATTTCCAGCGCTTATCCAGCTACTTCTCTGACTTAGGACAATTAGAGTAGGAGATGGAAGTTCTTAGCTGATATCCTTCCTTTGAAGATTGTACATATAACATCAAATAAAGCAAATTTTTTAACAAAATTCAGGCACACACACTGCATGCTAATGATTGTTATTATGGTTCTGTTGTCCTGCAAGGGAAATAAAATTCAACTAAAAATTCAAACTTCACGTTAACGGATGGCATCCGAGCTCCTAGAGAGAGGGAAATGTAATTTAGCCTGATATGACAAAGCATTGTACCATTTAGCTCCTCTTAATTGTACTGTATTGTATTTAGAGCACAGATAATTTTTTTGTTCATGTCAACATTCACTGGTGCTTTAGAAAGAATGTTTGCTTGTTTCTGCCTCCTGTAATTTATATCAAATAATATTTTATTTCCAGACTTGTAGTCTGAAAGTCTGTCCTGTCACGGTAATATATTACTGAACGTGATCAGCAGCATCGTTGCCAGTCTTTCTTTTTTGCCAGTTTAATTCATATTATCCGAATAACTTTTTGATTTATGTTTTCGTTTTACAGTGATGTTTTCTGTGGCTTTTTGCTCTGTACTAATCTTACTAAAGTTCCACGAGTTGGTCAAGTTCAAGGAGAAATTATCCCAAATTCTTTTTATCATCAAGGACGAATAGTGGACTGCAGGTAAGAGATAATGCAGTGTTCCAACGTGATTTTGCTCTGTCGAGCCTAATTGAATTAAGATAAACATAAATGTAAAAATCTTGTGATTTTTAGGTAATTAATATATTACAGCAAAATCATTATTCTGAGTGGTGTTTCTTTTTAATTAAAAAAATAAAAGGCTTAATATTCCACATTTAAAGCGTGCAAAATGTGGGTTATCCTCCTGATTAATCTATCTGATCTCTCCAGTAGCAGAACTTCAGAGTCAAGAGTTTAATGCTCAGCGTTATATTTTTCTGGAGTATGGGGTGTTTGTGGAAGTCTGTAACTGTCAAAGACCCATATATTAAACATAATGTTTTTAAGTATTATATCCTCAGAGAAATAAATAGCTGTAAGGAAGTGAAGGCTGAGAGGGAGGAAACTGAAGAGTTGTGGCAGGATAAGAGGTTAAGCTACAGTTCAGTTAAAGGGCAGGTGAATGAATGGGTTTAGTCTACTATGTACAATACTGGATTTGTATATTAATTATTAGCTGTCATGCTTATACTCTCTTACATAGTTAGGTCCTGAGAGAAAAATGATTTTTAACTCTTCTATTATTCCACTAGTATTTGTATTTAAATATCATCACTGGGAAGTTAAGTTTTTTAACATTTTTCTAGCAATAGCATTTCACAGCATTTGGAAAAAAAAGAAAAAAAAATCATAGCCCATCAAAGATAGTAAAAAACCCCAAAACCTAAGGTACCCTTTTTGACTATTTAAGTCATTATCTAGACTTCTTTTTAGTCTGACAACTGGAACACCTTGTCAATGCTGTGGATAGACAGAAAAACTTTATAATTTTGTTCCATCTTAATGCTTGAATGTGAGAAAGGTATGAGGCTTTCAGTGTCTGCACTGACGTTTAATATTTTCAAAAGACTCCAGTCATAATGCTAACAGTGTATTAAAACTTATTTCTCCTAGTGGCGCTCATGTTCTTTTAGACGACGATACAGATTTAGGTTATGTGGAGGATGGAGCTCCATGTGGACCTCACATGATGTGTCTGGACAAAAAGTGCCTGCCAATTCTGTCCTTGAACATAAGCAGCTGTCCCATTGGTTCCAATGGAAAAGTCTGTTCTGGTCATGGGGTGAGTCTGTGCTGGGAGTTAGCAGCTAAGCTGCTCCAGCTACCTCTGCTATATCTGACCTTAATGCACCCTGTGGGGTTCTCTACCCGAGAGTGTTCCCAAGACCTGTTGATGTGAAAACACAAACATTAGATTCAGGGAAGACTGCTGTTCCGTGACACACAGATGAAATATTAGAAAGCAACGTTGTCCCATTAGTTTTGCAGTTATATCCAATGTGTTGTCTCTGTTATTAGCAAGAATGAGTTTTGACATCAGTTATCGTAAAGAATTCTGTAATGTACTACCCATACGTCAAGCTACTTGCCACCTGCAGTTAAACTTTTTCCTGGATACTAACACCTTTATGAAGTTGGTCCTGTGTTCATGGATCTCTACCTCATGACTTGACTTAATTAAAATTTTAAACTGTCAGACCTCAGTAGAGATGATATATTCTTCTTGAACAGATGCATAGTGTATAATTTTACATTCAGGCACATTTTATTCTGTTATTCTACCCGTAAGTCCATTTGTCTAAGACTTTAGGTATGTTTTGATGAAGAGATTCGCTGTTCCACATCTTAACTACAATACTGATAAAACCTTTCCACTGTGGGATTCTGTGGACAGATACTTGCCTAAGGGCCTAGACTTTATACAAAAAGGTGGGGGGGTTGTTTCGTGGGTGTTTTTTTTTTTAAATCTTGTTAAGTGTAATTGAAGATGAATTTGAGTGCTTCAAAGAAGAGGCTTAGGTTCAAAATCAAGAAGAAAAATTTTAAAATTGGAAAGTAAAGGTTCTAAGAGTACTAGAAATCATCTTGATACTTTTGGAGAGTGGCATGAGTGGTGAGAGAACTAGGTTACCTTTTTTGTTTTGCTTTGGATTATTCCAATTCAAAATTTTAAAAGAATACTGTATACTTTAATTAATCAAACCTGCCATGAGATGTATTTATCTTCAGCTTCCTAGACAAGATTCTTCAGGGAATACTTTAAGCAGCAGAGTGAAATAGAAATTAAATTAAAAAAATAATGTGTACTACTTACTTGTAGTCATTAGTGCATAGGTTATTTTCTGGGGTTTTTTGACATTAGGTTCCAATGTCCAAAAGATATTATTGGCTGATGCCTAATGACTGACAATTTCCAGTCCCATAATCAAAACTTTGTTCTTTGTTTTGTGTCTGTTTCTCATGTCATGCTTTTTTGTTAGTAAACTCTTCTAGCCACACATTCCATGTTTTTATTCATATGGAAAGTTTATAGCTATGAACTCGTACTATTGATTTGATATTTTAGGTTTTGTCAGTTGGATAGGTTTTCCTGTATCAGATGAATGTGCTGCCAATTTTAGTGAGTCCTAAGTTCTTTTTCAGAGGTCACTCAACTAAATGAAGACTTAAGAAGAACTATTTCCTCTCTTTCTAGAAGATAAGCAAGCACTCCTCATTGCTGCTTAGAAGAAAAATGCCAACAAAACCAATGAAAATCTGACTATTCTTTCTACATGGCAGCAAGCTGTAAATGAGAGGTTGTAAAGCATAAGCACGTCTTTAACATTTTGCACAAATGCTTGTATTCCTTCTGGGCATCCAGGCTCAAAGTCTAAATAGTTGGTTAGTGAAGACCTAACTAGTCAAGATAGGGTTTTTTTTAATGAGAATTTTTGTTATTTTTTACATCTAATGCAGGTGTATAGTGCAAGTGATGATGGAACCACTGGGAACACTTCTGCTTTTCCTAGCATCTGAGTGTATTTACAGGGTTAAAGCAAACTTTCAGGTTATTGATGTATTATACTCATGCTAAACACTCAGTGCTGTTGTTACAATATATAAATGGATACATCTTATACTGTGAATTAAATGCCTAATTACATGTTAAATAAACTTAATAAAATGTATTTAAAAACCAACTGCTGTCATTTATTTCCTTTTCCAGGTTTGTAGTAATGAAGCCACTTGCATATGTAATTTCTCCTGGGCTGGCACAGACTGCAGTATTGATGATCCTGTCAGGGATACTGGCAGCAAAAAGGATGAAGGACCCAAGGGTTTGTGTGATTTCAGTTTTGATCTTCTTTCAAGTATTTATGACATTTTTCTGTTGATACATGGTAGTAGAATTAACATATAGAAAGAGAATACTATTGTACAGTCCTATTTAGACCCAGACAGTAAAGTTCTGCTTGGTGTAGATGAAGTAGGTCTTTCTGCTTTGAGAATTGATGAAACTCTTATTTTCCTAACCTAAATTTGGGGAAGATTTCAACAGATAATGGTATGTACTTTCTGTTTTTTCCTTCGTCCTTTATTCTCTTTTTTTTATGATAATTTTCTTTGTGATTGGAATCTAAGTGTAGCTCTTGTTATTTATATGATAATTGAGTATTTATGCTTTACTAGAGATTTCCAGTTCCCTTAGTTCTCTGCTAATTCAGCGAGCTGTGGCATAAAAAAGGGCAAAGTGGAATGTCCCTGATGAAAAAAAACCTTTGGTTCCTTGAAATCAGATTTCAATGGGAGGAAAAAGAAATAAATTAAGATTTTAAGGACTTAAATTATTCTTACAATTATTATTGCTTACTCTTATGTATTTAGTAGGTATTCCAATTACACATGAAGTGTGAATACAAAGAGCTGTTGAGGAAATAATTAATCAAAAAAGATTTTCTAAGAGGAAAGAAAGCACTTGAGATTCTTACTGTCTTCTCTGCCAAAGAATGTCTTTGGATTGTCCAATTTTTTTATGTCTTTCCTGTCATCAGGACATTGTCCTGTCCATGAGACTATTTTTATCCAAGTGTTGTGTTTCCATTTACAGATAAAGTTCCCAATAAACAACCAAGAGACCCAAACAAAATTTTTCTGGTATATTCCAGTTGCAGGTTCTTCTGTCCCTTATACAAGGCTGATGGAAAGAAGATAGAGTTGTTTAAAAATGTAGTCCTTAGAGCTCAGACTCTAATTGATTACTCTTTAAAATATCCAAGATTTCAAGGGAGGACAGCATTTTGGTATGTCCCTCCAGAATGGCTCTGTCTTGTGCGCCTTACTCTCTTGCCCCTTAGCAGAATGGTTCCAGTAGACCTTTACCAAGAACTGTTGAAGAGATCATCTTAAAACACGCTACCACTGTGAAGGAGGTTCTCCAGAACAGCCCAGATTTGCATTAGCAAATCTGTGCAGGTGCTTCCTGGACCCCTAGCACCACTGCTGTTCAGTGTGGAGCTGCCTGGTTTGTACCCTGCCTTACAAAGCTACTTGTCATTCCATTTCCCATAAAAACCTTCCTAACTGTGGAACGCTGCTTACAGAGTCTGGAAAAAAAAAACCCAACTAGGAGAGAACAGCACTATAGAGCTGGTTACTTTTTTGTGTGTGTGGATGAGGAGACCAGTATTTACAGTTGCGACACTGACAGTATATGAATTTTATATTGCTCGTTTCCAAGTCCTGTAGGTAAGAAATAACTCCCTCCTCTGTAAAAAAGGTCTATAGGAAAGGCAATACAGAAGGTACGCTTATCTTGGTTAGATTTTTGTAATTCAGATTAACTCCTCTAATTCAGAATGGAAATACCTTTATGAAAATTAATACATCAGTGCTGAAACATTCTGGGAAAAAGTCTTAAATGAATAGTATGTGCATGGATTTCTGCCAGTAGGTACAGACATAAAGTTTAGACTGCATTTTTCAGTGAAGCCCTCTGCAAAAAGCACAGTACATTTTTGTGCAAGGTGGGTCTATGATTTCGAAAGACAGATTATTTTTATTTATATTGTTACAGTAATTTATTGATGTTGAATCACCTAGAAATCAATTGAGGAGCCTGAACACTGACAGCTACTGTAATCCCTTTTGGTGTGCTAATAGAGGAATTCCTTTGTGAGATGTCAGAAGGTCACAGAAGTAGTCTTCTGTATTGTAAAGATCCAACATACTCAAGTAGCTTCTGTAAAGATTTTTCCCCTTACTACCAGTACTTCATATGTCATATGACAGTTTCCAAGTCTGAGACAGACACCAAAATACTTGTTTTTCCTTAGTCTTAAATTTGAGGTGTGTTGCATTTCAGAAACCGAACACTCATGATGTGAAAACTCAGCTAATAGATTCAAAATTTTTCACACCATAAATCCAAGCATTTTTCTTACTGCAATTAGAGCATGTGTAGCTAGGAAGTGTTGCTATGTACTTAATATATTGTTATGATAATTGACAATTGACTGGTACTCCTGCTGCACTTTTCTTTTCAGACCTTTCCATCATCCATCAATTGCTTTTGGTTCCATACTGTATTTCAGGGTTTAAAAAATCAGTGGTCCTTAATTATGTTGGTATTAATACATGAGTCTTGAATTACTCTAAACTCAGCAACCTACTGTATCCTGTACCAGCAGACCTACACAGAATGCTAATGGTGTTGGAAGACACAGAGTTCTTGCTGTTAGTTTTTGGCTACTGCAGAAACTTTGAATTACTTTAGAGCATTGGCTAGTAGTTTTGAAATCAGTAGGACTCCACACGCACACAAGATTGGTCCTTTGCAATTTCATTTGCAGAATTAGGCCTTTGTTTGGCTAGTGGAATAGTGTTTGTTTGGGGGGTTTTTTAATACAAAACTTATGTCTCAAGTGTGTGTGTGTGTTTGTGTGTGTATATTTACGAAATAGGAAAAAATTATGAACCATTTCGAAACAGACTTTATTGAGCATGAAGACTATAAAGTTTTTGTCCCGTGGAAGGGTTCCCATTAGACAGGGCATTCGGCTGCTTACTAGTGGTCTATTATGACTCAATGAATCTGTCAAGCTTTTAAACTTGAACATAGGAAATGTATAGATGTTTTTCCTCAAAAGAGTTCCCCTAAAAAAAGAAAAATAAGGCCTCAATGTCTTGAGAGACTATCTGAACATACCGACATTGCCAGGGTGTTACCTGAAGCATGTTTCTAGGGTAGGTTTTTCCTTTTAAAAGGTGTTACCTGCCTTTAGGTCATTCAGATAAATGGAGAGACCTATTGATAAATGCAGTAACAATAACTAGTAAAGGAATACATTTAAACATTGGGTTTTTTCTTTTCCTGCTATGAACCTGTTTCCAAACAAACAATTTTCATTTGCTTAGTTATATTATGGATACAGTAAGTTTCTGGTGATGAAAAGGAATTTTTCTTATTGATGATTTATTTACATTTTGGCTGTTCTAAATAAGCAGTAGGTTGAGGATGTTTCCTTTTTAAGTAAATAATAGAATCACGTGCTAAAAGGAATAGTCTTACATTTACAGGAAAACTTCTCATTGAAATATTTGCAAGCATTCAAAGAAAACCAAATATAGTTCATTTCAGAATTTTTAAAGCTACAGTATTTGGTAAAAAAAGGTCTGTTAGCAGGTTTGAATTGTTTATCCGACGATGGATTATGGTGTACAATATTCCTTTGAGGAATTATGTCATGTTTTCATTTTAGACATATATGTGATCATTTCCTTAAAAAATCTTCCCTTTTCCCTCCACACAGTGAGCATGGCCACTAACAGGCTAATAGGTGCAGTGGCAGGGACCATTCTGGCCTTGGGGGTGATTTTTGGAGGCACAGGGTGGGGAATAGAGTAAGCATTTTTCTTAGTTTGAGTTTGATGTTTGGTGCCTAGTGTGTGAGGTAACCGTATGCCCTCTGTGTATTACCCCATTAGCTTTGTCATGTGGTGACTGTATTTGTCATGTGATTGACTGTGTCTGTGTCATGTGGTTTGCTCATGCAGTGTTGAACCTTCTCCTGTCTGGGATAATGTGGGGCATAAAACAATAAGTTTGTGAATTTTTACATTGTCACGGTAAAATTAAATGTCTAAATGTTTCCATTACACGAAATTGTAAAAACAATGGGGAAAAAATGCGAGTTTGTGATTATTTTACAAAATAGACTGAGTAACATGGATTATTTCATAAAATGCAGGAATTGTTTATTACAGTCTGTGGGGTTTTTGATCGGACAGTGGCTTACACGATCTAGCTAGAAACGTGGAAGCTGATGATGACAGTATGGACAGCCAGCTTTACAGTAAAGCTTCTGAATGTTCCGTTGCTAGGGTTCTGTTACCTCAAGGCGGTAGAATGGTGAAGTGTAGAATTCATAAGTGAAGAATACGTATGAGTAATTTTTTATTGTCTTTTCATAGTTTTAGGAAACTGTAATCGTGTTAGCCCACTACCTCAGTCTTAACAGTGGCTATGATTTATATACCTCTCTGTGTGTGTAGACATACGTAGATATACACGTATAAAAATGTCCATACAAGAACTTTCTTCATTCTGCATTCACTGTGCAAACTATAGTATAAATTGCTTTCATTCTGCTCTTCTGAGATTTCCAGCTTCACTGTGTTCCTAATATTATGTATTGCCTCTGTCGTGTGACAGTGCCGTCTCTCTGAAGGGGGAATCATGATGAGCCAGTTTGTGATTTCTGACCAGGCCGTGTGAAATAGCATTCATATACAGTTCTAATTCAGGCTGCATAGGCGGTCTTCTGGTAGGCAGCGTTTTGCGTGTCTGAGTTTGCAGCCCTAGATACAACCTTTTTAGCTTTTGCTGAACTAGACTGTTGCATGAAACTCATCTCAGAGTCTCAGAAGAGTGGAGACTGTTGCGCTCACAGAGGACAACTAATAGAAAAACAAATAGAAAGAAGAAGTTAATAGATCATCTGCTTGAGAAGGATCAGGGCGGTGTTTTACTGGTGTCTTTTACAAGTGTTTGCTAAAAACTGAAGACTCTGAAGATTGTAGAGGTTTGGGACCCAGATTCTGGAGCAGAGACTTTACTTACAGCTTGAGGACCATTTGCCTTTTGTTTACATTCTGCCTTGCACCCTTCTGTTTTTATCTTCCCTTTCCTGCTGTCTCAGTCCACTTGGCTCTGACTAACGTCCCTGACCATTTGTTCTTGCTCCTGTATCCTTCTGCTCTAATTCCACCTTTTCTTTCCTCTCCTCTTATCACTCATTACCTGACAAAAACTACCTTTTTCTTTCTGTCCATTCTTCTTTCCTGGTATTTTCTCTGTCCTCTGGTTCCTTCAGATACAAACAAAATTTTTTTTTAAAGAAAAGATATATTCAAGACAAACCGCTGCTGCTTTTTGTTGCTGCGTTTAAAGAAAGCACATAGGGAACACAAATACCCTCTCTGTTCCTGATGCCTTTCAAGCCCTGGTGGCTGTTACCATCAGTGGGTCCAGGGGAGGTTGCGTTCATCACAACCAGGTGATGCCAGGTCCTGCCCTTCTTCCTCCTTCCTCGCCACTTCGCTTGCAAATTGCAATCTTTTCTTCAAAGTGCTGAAATAACTTTAGTTCCTTAATGCTTTATGAATTTATTTTAGTAATCAAGGGGGACAAAATGGCAGAGTCGTTTTTTTCCAGATTTCATCCTAAAATGGATACTTAGCTTTGATAACTGAAACTGGAGCATTTGGCTGGTAAAGTGTCAGGCGGGAAAAGAAAACCTCAAACCACCACCTTGTGGTGTTACCTGCAGGATAATCTGCAGTGTACTTGCCTCTCTACAACTAGCAGAGTTTCTGCGTATGTATGTAATGTATATTAATTCTTGTAAAATCTGTCTGATGCTGATGAAGATTTAGGGAATAGTCTGAAGTCCACGGAAATTAAAGGTGCGTTCTGTTTTAACAGCTTCGGTAGGATTTGTATCAGGGTCCGGAAGATGACTGGAAATGATGGGATAGCCCTGGCAAAGCGGATGGCACCTTGCAGGAAAGGGTGGTGTGCCAGGCAGTTGCGGTTCAGTTGGCTGCAGGAGCTGATAAATGTGTGTCTGCAGGCTACAGCAGTAGGATGGTGGAAGGAACAAGTAGGCCAGAAGCGTTGTATCTTGTGAGAGTCTGGGTGGAAAATGACCCCACAGTATAGTGGTTGTTAAAACCTTTCTCTTACTTTTGGTTTGCATGTGTTTATGTCAGGCATCGGAGTCCAGTGACTGGAGAAGCATTTTTAGCTGAAACAAATTGATTTTAACTTTCCTTCATAAATGACACTAACTAAAATGAGCTGATGCAAAGTGGGCTTCATACTAGTAGCAAAATTCTGGTTTATTACTAATGTAATTTCCTTGATAATGCTTAATAAAACATAAAGCGTTCATCTTTAAGGTAAGGTATAACATGTAAAAGTAGTCACACTGTAAGTACTTTTATCTGCATAGTTTGTTATGGTCTTAAAAAGCTCACCAATAATCCTCTTAAATCTCTGTATTTCAAAACTCAAATTCATTAATTGGAAGACTCCGTTCTGGTAAACAAGTGGTTGCTGTTTAGTCATCATAAGTATTCCACTAGCTTTGTTTTTATGTTGAAGTCAGAAATGAGATTATGGTCCTGTTGATTATCAGTGAAATTTTACCTTTTGTAAAATGTAGCCTTTTCATTTTCTTTACTAGGAACAATAGCTGTTTCTCTGCATTCATGGGAACTGCCACTCCCAGCATACTGTGAAACAGTTTTAAAATGATTCTAGAGGAATGGACATGCCTTTATCTACAGCCATCTGTCATGTACTCTGCTCTTAAGTTCTCTCTAGCAGATAGCCTAATTCTCACTGGCATTTGATTTTCAGGGTTTTTTTGGTGTTAAAAATGAATATCACTGACACTTTATAAAATTGGGTCAGATCCAAAAAGTGTTTTTTATCAGGACCCATTTATTATTTAGCAAAATTTAAGTAGCTTTTGTATTAACTGCACCTAATTGTTTTGGATATTATCCTCTTTGTTTAAATTTGGATTGGATTCTTCACTATTTATAGTAAATAATCCCAATAATAAACTGCTGTTTATTGAATGGATGTATGTGATGAAATAGGTATTCCCCACCTTCCCCAAACACTTATCAACCAGGGAAAATAGTAAGACAAGGGATGTTAAAAAGTGGCCGTTTGGTACTTCCTGAGCTAAGTTATGACTATATTACTATCAGTTAATCGTTGTACCTCCTTTGTGGGAAGATAGCACTCTATGGCTAGAAGGAAATCAGCTTTAGAGTTTTTCACAGCTTCTAAAAAATGTAAGATACATTACTTGCTGTGTTTTCAGTCTTCTGTTGTGTGCAATCATTTGATAAAATCCAGAGTAAGTCATAGATCTGAGTCAGATACAGTAGCTCATTAGGCTGCTGTTGAAAGCAAGCCTTAATTGAGAATATAATGCCTGTGGAATGGCATTCATTTACCCTCTACGATACTCACTCCTGCTGATTTGAGCCAGGTGTGACTTTAAAGGTAAGTCCAAATAAGATATGTTCTTCCAAATTTTAAAAAGTTACTTTTAGATTACTGTTGTCAAATCTGTGCATTGCTCATATCTGTAAAACTCACTGTATTTCTTTTCAGTCCAAGTCTTTTATTAATATTCCTGAATACTCTTTGTGCAGGAATTGCAGGAAGCAGTTTTTAAACCTTGGTTTGCTTTTAGCTAATCTGATCTCCAGAAGCACTGATATGGGAAACATGTAAGGAAGTAATGAAGTTAGGTCACTGCAGTAAATTTTAAAACTTAGGGCACGTACTTATTGTAGTGTCTGGTACCGGGCAGAAGGTTTTGTGGTACCAACCTAAAAGCTTAAAACTTTCAGTTTTTGCAGCTGCCCTTGCTCTTCCCTTTGCTGATCTCTGGCTGCTCCTTTTTCTTCCTTATGTTAGCTGTCTGACAGTTTTCCAAACTCAGGTTCAGAACATTTTAAATAGGAAAATTCCAATTGCTTGGTTTGGGGAGACTGGGATAGGAGGTAAGAACTGTTTTTGAAGGTTATTCCTGGATATGTAAATGTTTAAACAAAAAGTGTGCAATGTGCTGCAAAAGAACTGTTGGGGTTGTTTCATTTTACCTTGAGCTCAGATGCAATTAGCTTTACATCAAAGGTTGCCCAATAGGAAATTTTTGTACAGAGCAATTAAAATGTTACTCAAGCCTGTTGTCAGTTTTCCTCCACCCTGTGTAAATAGAGCACTTAAGGGTCAATTATGAATATCTTATTCAGGTGTTCTCTTGCCCTCTTCAGAAAATTGCACAAACATACTTTGTGCTGCTTCTTTTTGTTGCTCTTTTTTCCTGCTCCACCCTTCCCCACTTTGTTGTTAAGTAGCTTCTTGAGGATGTTGGAGAGATGCTTTGATGTTTGGAAAGCTTAATGGGAATACAGCTTTTATTTCAACTTTTGTTCCTTATTATATAATCCTTTGTTTTTGTCAAACAATTGTTTGTAAATTTAGCATTGACGTAACTGTAGGGAGTCTGTACTCTGATTAGCAAGTGGTGCTAGATGCACTCAGCTCAAATTAAAGTATCTACCAGCTTTCAGGGTGTCCATGAAAAAAGTTAGGCTTTTTGATTATTTAGGGTTTTTTCCTTCTCATTTTCTGTAGTCGTAAAACATACAGCTTTCATACTTTTTCCTTTAAGTTAAGGAATTATTCACTAATATCTTAGTGTCCTTAGTTGACAGTTCATTCGCTAGATAATGGAGTAAGTCACAATGGAATTTACTATCTAACACTAGATTTTTATCTATGGTAGAAGTCAACATAGCTCAATGCAGAGACCAACAGCTTTGTTCATTCTTACTGTTAAAGAAAAGTAGGTCGGGCTTGCTGAAATTGTCTGGAGACATCACCTTCTGTGCTGTCTGTATGCCTTCAACTGTTTGCCTACCCCTTCAGTTGCTTCACTTAATGTGAATAAAGTGGTTGGTTCTTATGTCTGTCTTACCATAATCCTTTATCACAGGTCCTAGTGCCACCAATCTTATAATAGGCTCCATCGCTGGTGCCATCCTGGTAGCAGCTATTGTCCTTGGGGGGACAGGATGGGGCTTTAAGTAAGCAATGCCGCATGTCTTCTCTTCAGTGGCTATGGCATCTCTATTTCTTGCTTACATCACTGAATTCTGAGTTCCTGCTACAAGATTTCTAAGGCAACTTCCCCTGAACTCCCCCCTCCAAACTATAACAAACTGCTTTAAAGAGAAAGAATTACATGTGCACTGAACACGAGGAGGAAATGGATTTGAAACTAGCAGATGCCATCAGGCTGCAAAGTTGAAGCACAATAAAGGATGAATTTAGCAATCATGAGCTCACCCTAATGCTTAGGGAGCAAGGTCTTTTTTTCATCTCCAATTAGTAGTGTTGCTCTAACAAGTTGACTACAGTGGTTAAAAACCCCCAAAGATACATGTCTTACAGAGTGTTTATTTTGAATGCAGTCGTCTTTTCAAACTGATAAACTTTTTTATAATTAAAGATTTCACATGTAAATGGTAAGTGGTGGCAGTAGCTGAGTAGTTTTCAGTAACAAATGTGTTGACACAGTTGACTCAGTATTGCCAGATCTAACTTTTATTTATTATCAATTAACAATTTTTTTAAAAAAATCTGGTTTAGAGAGAATGTTTTGAAATCTTGAACTGTCTCCTGAAAGATGAAAACATTTCTTGCCCAATTCTAGTTCAATGTGGTTTATAACTATGAAGAATAACATACCAGTCATTCTGCTTGTGACTGTTAAAGCAAAGAGAGTGTCTTGTACAAAGGTGTTTAATTCTTGCCTTTTTTGTAATGTGAAGTCTATCTTACATGCATGGTCCATGATTATTAAAAAAGGATACAAATTTTGCAAGGTTATAATCATTGATTCTAATCATGGAGGCATAAGAACAAGTAATTTCTCACAGTATTCAAGTTGCTATTTCTTTTCCGCAACATGAATCAAGAATAAGCCATAATTTGTCAATCAGTTTTTTGTAATAATCCACAGAATGTTTTATATTCATTCAATTCGTGTCTGAGTTGAGGAAAAAAAAATTCCTATTTGATTAACAAGGCTATAGAAGGACAATATAGTGATCAGGTCACGTGTATCTGTTAATTCACAGTTGATTACGTTCATTATTACTGCGTGTTTCCCTGCCTGCCACTAGCACCTGCCGCATTCTTTTTTCTCTAAATGCGCTGCCCCTTGGCACTGGCAAGAGCTGCGGAGCTGCGTGCATCAGCTGTGCGAGTCAGTGCCCCTCATTTGCTTTAGGAAGAAAACATTAGGATGCTTTAGGAAGAAAATGCATCGAAACATCCATCTTGAAGCGTGGGTGTGTGATCTTCATAAGCCTTTTTAATTCCTGCTGATAGACTTCCCTTGAGCTGCTGTATTATTTTTCTTACACCTTCTTCTCAGTTGCGTGAATTAAATCCACATATTTGTACAATAAATACCCTTAGGTCAGCCTCCAGTGTTTGTAAGTTACTACAGGGCAGCTCTAAACAACATAGTTTTAACTCAGTCTTGTATCTTTTGCATTGTGTCTCATATGGCTGAGATTTGTATTTTCCATAATTATAATTATAACCAACTTATGGTTGGACTCGATGATCTTGAAGGTCTCTTCCAACCCAAGTGATTCTATGATTCTATGATAATCAGTAAAATAATTTAGTATCTATGCGTTGTTATATTGTTTCACCAAATCTATGTTCAAAAGCAGAAATTCAAATGAGGTGCATATTTTAGAATATGCAGTGACAGACATGGATTCACATGTGGTGTGAACACAAGAAGGAACAGGGAATCTTTTCATTTGATGGATTGTAAGATTTCTTCTGTGTAAAGGCCTAGTCTGTAAAAAGCATTATTCCCAGATTCTCTATAGCATTAACTATATCCTCTATATATCCTATAGCATTAACTAATAAAAGTACATTTACATTTTTTCTACTGCATCCTACTAGATGCAGAATTATAGGACAGAGTTGTCTTTTAACCTAAATAAAGCATATTAAAAAAATACATAAAGATTTCAGTTAGTTGCAGAACTGAGGGTTGTCTTTTCCCTGAACTTCACTGCAATTAGCTTTTTAAATAAAAACAAATTTTCTGCAAGGCTTGCGTTAATATTCCTGTTAAATTTTTTATTTATTGGGAACAGCAGTGCACACACACTTAAAGCAATAATACTAGAAACATTGTTATTGCATGTTCCCATGGGAATTAAGCAAGCTAAATTTTGTTGGAAAAAATAAATGTCAGATTATACTTACGGACTGGTGTTTTGCTATCAGAGACCTATGTCTGTTACTTAGCAATTCATATTCCCAGACAGAGAGTCCTCATCCCTAAATAATACATTTGTATTGCAGAAGGTAATTTGTTGAAAACACCGTACAAGTCATTAAAATATAAAAATCATAAATTTAGGTAGTTTCTTCCTCTTAATCTTTTTAAACTGTCTTGTGCCATAACAACCTTTGCTCGTTTGCACCAGCGCAGCAGTCTAGCTGCTGACTGGCAACGCCTACGCGCCAGAACTTGCACAAACGCAGATCTTTAGGAGAATCTCTCCCTGTCTGAAACAATTGAATACTTTATTGATTTTTTTTTTTTAATTATTTCTTTGTGTTCCACATGTCTCAAAATACTCTCATGAGTGTTCAGCTTTGCATCCTGGTGTCATTCATTTGCCCAAATGTAGAAGCCTGTTGTCCCTATGGAGGATCTGTATTGGAAACCTCTCTTGAAGTTCTTATTCTTAAAAGAGCGATATACAAGTGTTTATTCTGTAGCAGAACCTCAAATACACTGGCCTGGCCTAGCTCACAGCTTGAAGTGCATGTTTCTTCTGGGGATCAGAGGGGAACTGAAAAGGCTTTTCAGCTTGTATACAAGGGCTAGCATATGTAGACCCTCCGATACTTTGCTTCAGATGTATCTGGAGGGGCAGATGAGGATAATAAGGAGGATTTTAACTATTCCTTTTTAAGCAAGTGATATGTTTAGTCTCTGCAAATATGAGAGAAGGTAGCTAATGCTTTACAAACTGGGAGATGTGATTTCTGTTTCACAGGTTATCAGATGTTCATATGAACATACGGTACTGTGGTGTCAAGTCCATATCAAACGTAAGCTGCAACTAAGCAAACTTTGTTCATGAACTGAGGTGGTGTGGGGTGGGGGTTGGAGGGGAAGCATAAAAGAAGGCTTGATGCAAGTTTGGAGAAACAAAGTAAAAAAACCCAAACAAACAACTTCCAGTTTCAGGAATGAATCCTAGGTTAATTTTCCTAATCAAGTTAATATGTAGATAGAATAGGAAAGAAAAAAGTTAGCTAGCAATTTTTGGGGGTATAGGGTTTCCATTCAGGTGGCTTAGAGTTAAAGGCTGTGGGTGGAAACCTCATTAAGAAGTAGATTTTACTTCAGTTGAGCCTTGCCTAGTACTTTTAAAGCTGTTGGTGTTTAGACTGCAGTAAGGGAGTCCTAGATATTTCTACCTGAACTCTGCTGGGTAACGTACAGAAGAACAGCATTCATGAAATGCAAAGTTCATTTTGATGTGGCGAGTTTGTGCAGGATTTCAATATGCAATATTTAATATAGAACCGTTATAGGAAGGACAGTTTTACCATTAGAGTAATTATTCTTTGCATTGTCTGCAACTGCAGTCTCAGGAGCCTACACTCACTTTTTTTCCTAGCATACATTGTTACTTTTGCAAAGCTATTGCAGTAATATAAGCCAATTAAATGCTTTTGTTGCTGACTTTAAGAGTATTAAAGCAATTTTTGGTAATAAGGCAACACTGCTAAGAGGCAGTGCTAGTAAAAGTGGTGTGAAAATGCATACAAAAAGCTGCTCCTCATCATACCAGAATGCAAAAGTGACTGACAGAGAAGAGTTGATTGTGCACACAATTCTATTTCCAGCAACTGTTTCTTAGCTGAAGAGCTGCAGGAGTTTATGTCCCTTTAATGGAAAATTAATGGATGGACCAAAGACTTACCCAGTCCTTACAGATGCCAAGTTTTAAACTGGTCTGTGCAGATGCATTTAGACCCCCAAAGTTTCTGCGGGATAAGGCAATGGAATGCTCATGGCGACTTGGTGAGGATGGAGGTTTCGGTTGCTTACCAGGATTTCTGTAAAGCGTGTATTGTGACCTAAATGCAGTCACTACACAAACATCAGCATTAGAATCCAACAGGAGATATTTTCTCACTTTTTCCAAACTGCTAGAATAAATGGCAGGTCAACAACTTATTTTAAGCTGCTAATTTTAATCCCTCGTTTTGTTAATTTCAATCAGTTTTGTAGCAAAAGGTCATTTACTTAATCTTTTCTTCAGCATCTGAACCATGCTTCAGGAATGCCCATGAAAACGTTAGCTATTTGAAGTGGTTAAAATACTGGTTTTGGATAAATCTTTAGATGCTTAAGTCAAGCTTTGTATTTGTGTGATCATAGACAAGGGCACAGATTTGCAAGCAATATGCCGTGTGACCACATTCCTAATTAGTTGAAAAAAAAAATAAATGCAGAGGATAACAGCAAGGTATTTCATATATACATCTAGCCTTTTCTGAAACCACTTTTCTTCTTTGAAATATTTTTCATTTGTAAAGATGGCCATGTTACAGAGGCAGCGATGGGCTGTAGCATGGTTCGCTTTTTTGATTGAGAATCACCTATAATTTTGTTTTTGTTAGAGACAACTTTTTCTGGTTGGATTACAGACTGAAAGGCTGACCCTCATTATTTAAAGAGGCATTAAAACATTAAGTGCAAAAATAATTTAGTGTTCTGAGATTTTCCACATAAAGAAAGAATTAGGAAATAGGATCATTCCCCTCCGAGTCCTTCCGCGGAGGACTCTTCTGCCCACTGCCTTATTGTTTTACTGAAGCACACTAAAGGAACCTTGTACCATAGATAATACATATCTATGAAGAGGAGCAAATATCCAGGACCTGGTACTCACCTAGTTTCCCTTCTTTTTATTGTAATTTTCTTGGGTAAGAGAGAGACCTGTTCTATTCGCTGATTAAGTAAGGTTATTGTCTTCATTTTAGTATTAAAATGGGTCATAGTTTGGAACAAAGTTATTAAAGCAGGCTGGGGAATCAGAATAAAATTCCAATTCTTGCAGGGTAACACCTGATTGCCTACCACTGTGAAGCGCTACATTGCGGCAGAGAGATGTGTCAGGCTCTTCTTAATGCTTTGCACACGCGTACCGTGTTCCCGTACTGGCACTGTACCTGATGTTCTGTATTTCAGAGACTATTTACGGCTCTTATGTTAAATGTTCTTTTAGTTCTTCACATATTTCTTTCTCGTACAACACTGCTAGCAGAATAGCCTAAGTCAAGAAAGGCAGTGCTTTGGTTTGTATCCCATTCCTTGAAGTGTGCATTTCTGCTGTATAAAACGGGAAATGAGTAAACGTATGGGCTGGACAGACCCCAGGATGCACAGCAGAGGCACGGCAAGCTCTGCCTGTTGCCCCCCGGCACGGGTGCTGCCTGAGCTGTCGCACAACTGAATGGCCCTTACTGGAATCCTGCGCTGGCAGAGATCAGTTAGAAAAGATTTGGTAGGATAAAAGTCAAAAGAGTTTTGTTACAAGAGTTGTGCTGGGAAGCTAGCATAGCAGCTGTCCTCTGATCCTTGTTCTAAGACTTATAAAGTCCATTTCTTTAGTTAAAATAAGCTCAGGTAACAGAATGTAATTCAGTATACGTTTTAATGACTTGTCCTCTTCAAGCAAACTGGAATATGGTACTTCCCCTAGAGTAGGAGGACAAGTTACATCATTTGGATTTTTTACATGCATTGATGATTTGTTTTAAGGGGACTGACTAATTAGTTGCTTATCGGTAGCGTTTGAATTCAAGTATGCTAGACAGTATTTAACGGGGGGGATGGGTGGGCGGAAGAGAAGCAGGCATGTCCTTTCCCCATTGAAACGGGCAGGACAAGCAGACACAAAGCAGGTTTTAATTCACATTTAACCAAGTTATATTATATTTGTACTTCCTCTCATGCAGTTCTGCAAGTTGGCCTGAAAAAATAACTTGCTCATCTCAAATTTACCTGTAGCACAGAGGAGAATGGATTGAGATATTGAAGTAACATCAGCCTAATTCAAAAGGAGTATTAGTATGGTACTCCTAAAGGGGAAATGAGTGAAAGTTTAATATAGTGATGCTTCAGAAATTAGCAATTCTTAAGCATTCACCTTGCAAAAAAGTAGGCACTGGTACCCAAGGAGAAAAACCAAAACAAAGGATGCCCAAGAATTGTCAGTCTCTGGAATTCTTCTCAAAAAGAAGTTGCCTTTGCATACGTCCATCAATCCCTTTAAACCACCAGGCAAACCTTCTGTATAGTATATTTATAAATATTGTAGCAGTGGTAGTAGGTTAGCAGGGCTGCGGAATTCTATTTTCTGGGGTTGGTGTGTAGCTTTAGGGAATTTGTGAATTCCTCTTCTGTATTTTTTGCATGTCATTTGGTGGCGGTAGTGGTGCATATGCCCAATGTTAAAACTAAATGCATGAGCCCCTTGCTTGATGCCCCACATAAAGCCAGATACTGGGGAGGTTGCACCCAACTTTTGTTGTCGCTTCCTAATGTCGTGCTGTTTGACATAGGATATCAGTGTCGCAGGAGACTGGATATCACCGACCAGCTTGCTATCCACTGTTAACATTAAATTCTAATCACACAATTTACAAAACCGTCCAGTCTCCTTCGAATGCAATGTCTTCGCTATATTTTGCGCCTTACTACGATTCAGAGCAGTCATGGCCAATAGTTTAGTAAGAGCTCACAGAGATACTCGCTTTTTCATCACACTGGAGTACGTGAACTAAATTCTCATATTCTGGTATAGCCAGAGATGGGCACTTGCTCTGAGAACACAAGTTTCCATGTGCTTATGTATTTCCAGTACTGGCACTTCTGACTCATTCCCTTTAGGTATACGCATGCTTTCTTGGCTCAGGGGACACACGTGTTACCGTGGGCTGAAAATTTCTGCAAATTTAGAGCACCACTTGAAGTACTACAGAAATAATTGAGTTTTGTATGCCAGCGTGATCTTTTCAGCTGCATACAGAAAGCATGCAACCAAATTCCGTGAATTGTTACCCCTTGGAACAGTTATTTGTTAAACTGTCTCAGTGTGAGCCTTTTACTTTACTATGACCTTGGCAATGGCTTTGTTTCTGTTATGTCTAACTAATGTCTTGCATTTTTCTCTTTTCGTCTCCTTTTGATGCAACCTGGAAGAAATGTCAAAAAACGAAGGTTCGATCCAAGTCAGCAAGGCCCTATCTGAAGGAACGCAATTCAAAAAGCTTCTTCTTGCACTATTGGATTTTGATGTGATGTCTTTGCTGTAGCTGCACAGGAACTAAATCAGTAAGGAAGAACACGAGAAATAGTACTATAAACACAATGTTGGGATGGTAGATTTGAGGTGGTAGAAGACTGTCCTTTTTGGAGATAATTTTGAAATATTTCCTCCATTCACCTTTCTCTTGTTAAAATTAACTGACAAATGTTACAAGCAAACTGTTTCAAAATCAGGTGGGTTTTTTTCTTTCCTCCTCCTCTCAAAGGAGGAGACACACAGACAAAATGCAATAAGAGAACTGTTCCAAAACAACAAAATAGCAGAAGATTTTTTCCCAGCCTGCTGGCACTCTAACTTCACTTGAGTTCGCATGAATTTCTTTTTCTTACCAGACTCCAGTGGCATGAGGAGCTAATTTTGAAAGGGTAACCTGCATGGCTCACATACAACCAACCAAGCTAGCAAGCTGACCCCAAGCAAAATCTACAGCCCAATAAATACAAACCACTGGGAAGCTGATACCAGGCTCCAATAGCTTTTCCAGCCACGCAGTGCATTCTACCGCTGGACTTCAGAGTTCCCTGCTCTGTGAGCTCGCTGTCCACCTTGCTTTGGTCTCCTGGACCAGGAGTCCATTGGGTATGGAAGCTATCGAGTGATGGATGTAATTCTTCCACGAAGGAAAAAGTGTAAATATGGAAATAAGATATTGATGTATCATTTTCACAGATTATATATAAATATATATATATATGAGGGAAAAGGATTTCCATATAAAAAGGTTCTATTCTTTATGTAAATCTATTTTTGATGTTGGGTTTGGTTCTGGGTTTTTTTTGTGCCCCTTTTTTTCTGTAGCATGTTGTACAGCAGATGTTCTGGGCTTGCTCAAAAAAGGCAGATAATAGCATGCAGGGAGTTGCGACACCAAAAAGATGTGATCTAAAGTTTGTATGCTTGAAACCAAAACCAATTAAAATGTATAAATGCATATCTATGTATTGACTAAAAGTCTGGATTATTTTTTTTTTTGGCTGTTATACAGATTTTCCGTAATATAATGTAAGATAAGTGACACCCTCCCAAACTAATCACAGAAGTGCCAAGCTTTTATTTTAACTATAGCTACTTTTTTCCTGCCTAGATCATGTTGAAAGAAAAACTTAAATACGCCTTAAAATACTCACCAAATGTTAAAAGCTTGGAACGAGTTACTCTCCTCTTGCCTTCTGCCCACCTGCCCAAACGGGCTTGCAAAGGTGACTGACATTTCTAACTCACTCCCTGTATCTCTTCTCCCTCTTCAAAGTATAATGCAAAATTAATACTTTGACCCTTGGCTACTGGTAGCTAGTTACCATCACAAAGCGTGCAAAATCCCATGTACTTCCCCGGGGCTGGGTGCTGAAAGCACTTTGATAGGTCTCGTCTTGTAGCGGTAGGTTTTTGCAGAGAAGCGCTGGGCAGCAGTGCTGTCCCCCTGGGGACCAGGCTGTCCCAGCTGCGTCTGGCTTGAGCACAGTACAGAGACGGCGAGTTTAGGCCTCCCCTAAAGTATCGAGCTGTGCAGTCTGGCTCATCCTTTTCATCCTGATTTAAAACCTAGGTAATTCAGTTTGTGTAAGTGAAGTGACCCGAAAATTTCATTGCTGCATCTGCTAATGAGAATTAAAAACTTTTTGTGATTTAATTTAAAGGTTGGATATTAGTAACAACGGAAGTCCAGTTACACTACTTACTCCACCTTTGGTCAGTGGAAATCCGTTTCCTGAGTTAGCTTTAAGAGCCAGAACATTAAGAAAATGCTGCAGATTTCCTGTGACTTACAAAATCTCATTTCGATTATATTTCTTATTATGATAATGTTCAACAGTCTCACGAGAGAACTACAATATATTGTTTTGGTTGATGGTTGCTATTAAATGTTTTTAAGCAGCTTTAACATAATCACATTAACACTTACTACATTATGAGTTAAAGGTGCTGCGCACAGGTAGTCAACATTGATATATATTACAAATCTTATTCTGAAAAATTCCTGCCTGGCTTCAAGCAGAATGAAGTTAGTGACAATACTGTCCTCTAGAAGTACTTTGCTTGGGAACATAATCCCCAGCTTTGTTAGGGTTCTGCTTCCAAAGCAAGCGTAACCCACACCAGAAACACTAGCGGTTACCAAAAATTACAATAAGTAAAATCAACTGGATATCCATAAACTACCTGTGTAATAAACCTTTGAGAATCAGTTCACAAACAACATTGTTAGTGTGTGATGTGATGTTTTAAATCAGACCACAGTGGTCCCCAACTGCTCTGTACATACGTTCAGTGCTGGAGTAACTTTTTTATTTACACCAGCGGTTTCACAGGAATTATGATTTCTTGACTGAATTTATGTTCCACTCGCTCGTCAGCCATTGTGCATATGTGGAAGAACACATTTGCTTTCAGCCCTGTGTGTGCAGAACACAAGTGACGGCCCAGTGCAGAAGGGTAGGCAGAGGCTGAAGCACTTTCTGTGGGGGTAGACAGTTAAAAAACTGGCTTTGGTTGTTGATTTCCTACATCCCGCCTTTGCTGTGCTTTGGGAAGTACGTACACGTTCAGTGTTAATTTGTTCATCACAAAACATCATCAAAAGAAGACCTGGTCGACACTGCCTCCATTTCATCCACTATACGTTTGCTCCGTTACTTTTCTATTCACCTGGACAAGAAACTGTGGTAACTCTATAGCTCCTTCCAGTTTGCTGCATGATCTCACCAGTTTGATCTGCTCCTGCTAAAAGAGGAGTCTGCTAGGCAAATTAAGAGCTCTATAGGTGCATGTTAAAAGAAACAGATTACTTAAGGCTGGAGTTTAACCAATTTGTCTTTACTATGCAAAGATGGGTATTGCACAAACAAATTTAAGACAAATGTCTGAGGAAATGCCATAGAATACTTGAAGTTATGTTTTAAGCCTAATCAGTCCTGTTTTATATTCATTATTGCTTCCACTGTGTTACTCTTCCTTTTAAAAATGATTTGTAATTATTTTTTTAAGTGCACAACTGGATGTTATAAATCAGTTTTTGTTTGAAGTTAATACTCATTCATATCTTGTTGGCTGCTAATGAATGGAAATTCAGTAGTCCTTGTTCTGCATCTTAGCAAGATGAGTATTAAAAATGTCACGAACATGGAACGGAGTAGTTTTTAATTTTCAATCATTTTTTTCCTTATTTATTCTCTCCATTTTAATTTCTGTATTCAAGATATCACCACTGTTTTACAGTAGTAGAAATTGCCTGGGGTTTTCTTTTGTTGAAGATCTCTAAAACTGTGTCCCATCTCACAGTGAGGCCGTGTCCGCGAGAGGACATTGCACACCAGCTTTCAGACGTGCCTAGGACCGGCGCCGCAGCACCCAGCGCCAGGTAGACCTGCAGGAGGAGGACTGCCGGGCCGGATTCCATCCCAGCTGCTGGGCCAGATTCCGTCCCGGATGCATTAGTTGAGGGAAGCCTTTTGCAGTTCAAAAGATCTGAATTATGTAATTACATAAAGTCTAACATGATTTAATTTTAAAAGTATTTTGAAGGCCACATACAACCAAATAGTATGGTCGTCATTTTAATGGATTACTGAAGGAAACTCTGTTTCCCTTTTTGGTTTTTTTTGGCCAGACTTAACTTTAGTGAAGTCAGCCTGGGAAAACTAAATGCATGCATGACACTGTTACCAAATAACTACCGATATTTTTGCGCTTTCTCCAGCTCCTGACAGGGAAACAAAATATACTTTGGTCTTAATATCTCCCAAGGTTACGTATGAAAGCATGTTTCTCATTTAGAACTGTAGAGTGAGGGAACACCGTCATTAACGGATCCACTGTCATGCGCTTTTATTCCCTGTCATCTCAATGAGGGTTTATCTGTAACTCAATATGAGCATGCAACATTTTGGCTATAATCATAGTAGACAAGTCATTCCTAAGAGAGGAGGTTCGCCTTTTGCAGTATGTGAATGCAAAAGTGATACCTAGATATGTGCATACCTGCTTTTCATTTTACAAGAAAAATTCCTAAAATTCTTTTTGAAAACTTTCACAATTACAGCATGAAATACCGATGAGTGATCTTGCTGGGGCACTTGCTATTAAGAACAAACCCAGCCCAACAGCTAGTCATGTTGTACAAGCCTGAAAAACCCTCTTTTGTTCTAAATGGACTTACTACAGACTCCTGCCCACAAGAGCTGAAAAATCTAGTGTGAATCATCCATCAGAAATACAATAGAGACTGTTTAGGTGCCCTCAGAAAGCCTGAAGAAAAAAAAAAAAGTAACTAGGAATTTTAGTAGTAGTAGTGATGCTCAAACCAATACTGTTGAAAGCAAAAGGTCACAAAAACATTATCTTAAAGCTGGACATACTATAATTCAGTTCAGAGAGTCATTGTTCAGAACTCGGCAAGCGCAGCAGCACGTCTACACGTTTCTGTAGGTTTGTTGAATAAGTTATTTAGTGGAAGCGTGTGACACAGGAGCACGCGTGGCCTCTAGGTGCGTACAAGGACACCACGTCAGAGCAGCATAGACATCCACTTTACATGTGTTATTGCTGAGCAACCACAAACTGCTAAAGGTAGCATAATTCAGAATGTTCTAATTTGTAGAAATCCAGTAACAGAATGTCAGTCTATTTGCTCTTGTTAAAATTTTCTTTTAAAAAAGCTCGTTTTTGTCATAAGTCACAGGATGCCCCTCATCTTTATCGCTAATTGGGTAACAGGCCATGCTGTAGTGTGGCACTTTCTGAGCCAGTACTAGAATTTCCCCACCAAAGCTGGTAACTCCAGGCATGAAGGAACTCGCGGTGTTTTTTGTCTGCTCCCGCGTGGAGGACGCAGCTGCACGTGTCCCGCTGCTCTCAGCACCGGCCTAACCAATGCCTCAGCCTCCCAGGAACGGCTGCCCACGCAGCGGCTGGGCTTGGTCTGAAGCACTGACCCAGGAACTGGTCCCTCTCTAGGATACACATGGCGTTCTGAGACTTAACCGTGGAGAGGCAGAAACCGGAACAAATCTCCTGGTCCAAGTCCAGTTCTCAGACTTCATAAGCACAGCACTGCACCACTTTAAAAAAGTTCTCTAATTGCTCATATATCTAGATTGACATTTCCTCAGCCATCAGACCAAATGTTATAAGCTTTGAATTTGTTTTTGGGACTGTGAAGCATCTGGTTTTCATCTGCGTTACCTATAGATTTGTTGATTGCTTGAAGTCCTACAGATACACAGAGAAGTTCAGAGAGAAGCACAGGTTATTGAAGCAGTTTTTAACTGATGACCAAGGTGCAAGCACATGGCGCGCTCATCACACTACAGACTGGTAACGTGCTGTGAGTCCATAACATCCATTTTGCCTCCTCTGCAGAAAGGAAGTGCCCCCACGCATAAACCTGTGCTGCTTCTCTGCTGTCTAACGCGGATGGCGTCCAGCTAAATAACGACACAGGCAAATGGTACTTTTCACTGGTTTCCTACCTCCAGGCAAGAGGACGACCAGTTTCTTCTCAAGAATGAAAAGCGTCCAGGTACCACAAACCTGGTGCTATTTGCTTAAGCTAAAATTGAAGAGAAATTGAAAAATGGTAACTTGATTGCAGCTATACTAAACTTCCTTCCTTATCAATTGCGAGAAGCACTGGGCTAACAACTGACAGCTACAAGTTTCCCCATCTGACTCCTTTGAAAGTATTTTGTGCATATTCATGGTTATATGGAAACAAGAATCAATACCCAACAATGCATGTTGACCTCACACATTAGATCCAAGATATAAATTTGACAGTTTGTCTTGGAACTTATTAATTGAGGACGGTTTTCCATAGATGGGGTCTTTGGACTGTGGAGGTTGAGGTTTTAAATGTCTACTATGTATCTGCTCTTCAGATGGGACTCTTCAACACGCATCTTACTTAGGGTGCTATGGATTCACACAACAGTGAAACACTCCTAATCAGTACGTGAAAGCTCTGCTGTTCCCAGAAAGGAGCACTTAATATTCCAGAAAACTGAACAGATCTACCCTTAGCGTCTAATCCAGGCAACGGGGCACCCGGATCCCTTGTGGAGCTACAGCCCAACCAAATGCCTGGTAGTACTTGTCACAGCAGCAGAGGCACTTTCTTACTTGAGAGAGAAGCAAGCCCCTGCCCTCCCAGCTCCCGATCGGCTCACGTGAAGTCCTCTCACCTGGGGGATTACAGAGGAAAACGGCACCAGCAGCAACTACTGATTTTCCTGTGACCCCGCAGCTTTGAGTCATCATGGACAATGTCCTGAGGACCCTTGCGCACAGGTGATGGGAGCGGTGCCGAATGGCAGCTTTCGCTGCCAGGCCGAAGGGAGAGTCCAGACCGTGCTGGCACAGCACCCACCCTGCTCTGTGCTGGCCAGCGAGCCGAGTGGCGCGGCAGCAGCATTATGGACACTTACAGCTCCAGCTGTCTCTACCACTGGAGTTTGGCAAAGCCTGAAGATCAGCCCTAGTGCAGTCATGCAAAGTATGCTTCCACTCATCTCCTCAGGCTACGTTAACAGAGATGTTATCTTCCTAACAAGGACCTCTTCCCAAAGCACAATTTTTAGCAGTCTAGTGTGCTCCAAAACACACTAATAACCATATAATTAGAGAATGACTGTACAGAACTTGCTCTAGCAGTGCTCATGGTCACGTTAAGCAGTCTAAACCAGCACTTTCAAAGAGAAGGGTCAAGTTACTTATAAAATACAAGGACCATAATCTAAGCCTCCCTACTCCAAGCCTCCGTGCTCCATTCATATATTTACGTAGGCATTTCACATATTCTCACCATCCATTTCCTCCCCAGACCTATTCCCTTGTCAACACGCCCTGCTCTAAGTAAGGGTGGCAGAACAATGAAATCTGATGGATGCAAAGTGCACAAGCTTTGGAGTCACTCATCCCTCCCCTCTTTCCTTTCAGGCACATCTGAACTCTGTACTGCTATTGCAAGACTTGCTCCATTATGAAGTTACTCTTATAGATATTGTTAACAATAGCATAGTTACAGACAATGCATGCCTGACTAGGATTTCTGTGTAATGAGAAAGCAGTTCCAAGAAACTGGAACTATTATAGTGCACTCCAGCATTCGCTGAAAAGCTTCAGGAAATTAAAGATTTTAAGTTCCCCTTTGTTTAATGAGGAGGCCCTGAACTCAAGACAGAAAACTGCCTCATTCGCAGCAAGAAAGAAACAATTCCCCTGCATAGCAGGATTCTGACTGCGTGCTGTTGGATCAGAGGGCTGGACGGGTAGGTAAAAGATTCAGGTCCCATTACATATTGCTTCAGTTTGCCTTCCTCCGATTTGGCTGGGTAGTTTTCACTTCAAACAAGACCTCTAGGACAGGAACTGTCTTACTCAAAGGTGACCTTTAGCACCGCCCAGGGAGCTCTGGTTTTAGGCAGAGCTGGTTGGATGATATGTTTACAATAACCCTGCACACAGGCATTCAAAAAAAATCATAATTCTTCATGAAATATGCTGCTCTTTAGACATGCCTAATTAAGAATAGAACAGGAGAGGAAGTACCTTGTTAAATCAAACTCCAGTCTCTCCAGAAGCTCTGATTTAAAGATAAACTTACTGCATAGAGTTTTATGTATCTAGTATCTAGTATAGTATCTAGTATCACCTTTGTAGTATTTCCTTTAAGACCAGGTTTCAAAGGGTACACTTGTGAAAGAAAAATGGGGGTTTCAAAGGCTGTGTGGTCTGAACTATTAAAAAAACCCCAAAGAATAAAACGAAAATTTATTTTAAAAAAAAGCTCTATCTGTTTCTGTCACACTGTACCTTACTGAAAACATATGGGTTTTGTCTGGTGTAACTATACTAGATAAGAGAGCTTTTTCACTTGGAAAAAGTCATTCAGGAAGGCAGATTTCCCTGCTAATAAGTTATGCATGACACATGCATATTGACACTTCTAGTGAGATTTTGCACTGAAACAACCATTTTCCTCTGACAAGAGCAGTAGCAATAGTGTACATATAAGGTATCACATCTCTGATTTGGTGAGACACAAGTAGTTCATGAGCAGCGAGGAACCCTAGGCCAGAACTAGTAGCAGAACATATAATAAAGCAGATTGTTTGCTGGACTATCTGAGAATCAGCAGGTAACTGACAAAAGCTGAAGATCCCACAAGTCCATCCCTTTCACAGGAGACACCATATCCTCGCTACTCTCCAGAACGTCCTGTGCCCCATTTCTTGGCCCTGAATTTGCTGCCTCCCATCCAATTTCTTCTTGCCAACTAGTTTCCCCAAACAGCTTCAGACCCGACTGTGCCGGCTCCCCACATCGGGGTGTAGCTGCCGGGGAGTGCCCGTGCTGCGGGGTGAGCGTGACGGCAGCAGGGCCGGCACGTTACCCTGGCTGGCCACTGGCACGGCGCGGAGCCGTCCTGAGGCAAGCCGCACACTCAAACACCCTTCTCTTCCGACAGCTGTGGGAAAGAAACATCCTTAGAGCAAGAAAAGGCAGGAAAAACCACATTACAATCCTGCTCGCCCTCAAGAAAGAGCACACCGTGACAGTTTTTCTTCCCCAGAAAATTGGCTGTAACACACTAGGAGACGCAGATGCCGCAATAGGCTTGCTTTCTTAGATGTTATTGGCAGTTTTATGAAAGTGTGTTTCACTGAACTGCTTTTTTAACTGTGACATGCCCAGAGTGACTCTCACTTCTGCCTGGCGTGCCTGAAGGCAAGAAGGGTTTCTTCATTGCCTGTGAGTACTTGAGGAAGGACAGGGGGTGTCGGGGAAAAAAAAAAAATTTAAAAAAAAAATCAGGAAGAACCAATTACTTTATTCTTGAGCACAGAAATAACAGTGCAGCACCCAAATGGCAATGAATCGCTTAATTCAAAAACTAATAGTTGCCTAGATATAAATATCCTGAATGCCATTAAAATTAATCCAAAGCTAAAAGCTGCACTGAATGGTTAAAGTGAGACTACCTGCCCACAGTTAACTTTTAATGTATATATTAATCAGTTTGGGTTTTTATTTATTATTTTCTTAGAATGTTTCAATCTGGATCAAAATATGGCAAGTTCATAGTGATACTCTTCACAAAGTTCTTTTGCATTTATAGTGTCACATGTCACCAAATTACATTTTAAAAAATACATCTTAATTTTCTAACCAACGTTTCTGAGTTTGCACTTGTAAAATACCTGGTCCCAATGTCTTTTCAAAGCTTGTGTTAAATACATTTGTCATAAGAAACGTTAGCTCCTTCACAAACTGATTTAAATCGGTGTCAACAATGAAGACACTTCAAACTTCTGACTAATGGCACCTAAATTTACTCTTGGAAAAACACTCCAAATATGCCCCTGGTGACAGAATTGCTTGCATACGACAACTAGTAGACAAAGAGGGAAAGGAAAGCTTCTTTCTTTGTTAAAGACAGATCTCTTCTAATAACGAACTGCAGTTCCTCACTACCTCCTAGTGGAAGTAGAAACCCATGGAGATAAAAGACCGCTCACTCGACCCATTTATACTAAGGCCAAAATATACCAGTGATTCAAAAGGCCCTAATAAACAAGGTCCCTACACACTGCTGAGACAGGATGAGATGATCTAGCAATAAGAACTAAACCTCTAAGATCCAGAGATCTGCCACACAGTAGAAAGACCGTCACAGGAATATGACCCATTTGATGACAGGTGGGGAAACAAACATACACACTGCATAGCTTCCATGCCACACAAGTAGTCACCTAACACCAGATTTATCAAGAAGAGATTAAGAACTAGAAAATCTGTACAAAATTTGATGGGCTTTGCCCTGGTTTTCTCATATGAAATACTAACTGCAGGACCAGCTCACAGTGAAGATCTGTACACGCATTTCGCCGAGTACACAAGCAATTATCAGTTAGTAGCCACTGGCAAAACCCAGTGGTATTCCAGACAAATACCACAAACACATGCTCATAACCGAACCTGTGTTCTAAACTTAAGTGTCACAAAAATCTATGCATTCAAGTTGTCTGGAAATTAATGGAGAAATTAGACTTTACATTCTAGGCAGGTTTAAAGGTCAGACTTAACAGCATTGAAAACATTGCCTTTTAAAGTTATAGGCAAAGAGAATAGCCAGATGTGGTATGCATGAGGAGAGAAATACCAGAATATTGCACCTTATATCTGTCCAAGATTTAGCCAAAGGAGGTAACAAGTCAGAGGCACTAACAAGCTCTGTTAGGTGAGATACTGAAGCCCTTTGACAATATGGTGGTGTTCTATGTTCTCACAGGGCCAAACAACAGATGGCAACCAAGATGGGCTCCTGCTACCTCGTGAAGACAGCCTGAGGTAGCTTGGCTTGTTGAGCCTGGTAAAGAGACAGCTAAGGGATGATCTAAAAAAAGTCTGTAACTTCCCTTCAAATAATTGCAACATAACAGAACCAAATTCTTGTTGGTAGAGCAATACAGGGGCAGTACCCACTAATTAGGAAACTTAAGCTAGATAGGAGGAAAAAAAATTTCCACCGGGAGTCCAGCCACAGCTGGCTTGATCCAGTGTTGGTAACAGACCTGCTTCAAGCAGAAGTTTTAACTACAGACCTCCAGAGGACTGTTTTCACCAACACTTCTCAAACTCCATGAAATCCAACTGAGTGCAGAAGTATGTCCTGGTGGAGGAAAACAGCAGCAGCAGAGCACCACAAAGCTTGCATAAGTCATCAGGGGCTTGAGTGCACTTCTCAGGCACAGGCCAGAGACACCCCAGGGTGTCCACAGGGCTCCAGTTTCTGGTCCAGAAATACACTGGTCTCCTGCCTGTCCTGTGTTCTGTCTGCCAGCTCCATTGAGATGTCTCAGGTCATCACCAATAGTGTATAGCACTGAAGACTTCCATGTTTAAGTAATTGCATCTCTCCACCACTTAAAACTAGTGAAGTGTCACATCACATCCACTGACTTTCCTGTTGGCCATTTCAACAGAGAATAGATTGTTTAGAGCAGTGTGGCGTCATCAAATACTTTGTGACTGCAGATTCAACCCATGAGAAAAAAAAATAATAAAAGAAATTGGAAGACTTGACATCAAAAGTTTAAAAAAGCATGTTTTGATACCAGTAACTTGATACAGACTACTTATCAAGGATTACACAAGGGCGTAATCAAATAATTTGGTAAAGAATTTGTTCAATTTTACCCCTCTTTCCACTTACAAAACATCTGTCTCCTGCTAATAGGATACAGACTGCTCACTATCCTATATGCTTTCATAGCTAAAATTAATTTTTTGGAAACAGATAATCTACTTTTCAAACAAGTTCTGCATTCAGAGGCTTTCATTGCTCTTTACTAGGTAGTAGTGTAACCCTGGGTGGACTCAGAGTCCTCACTCAAAGCCCTCTAAATATAATTTTTTAAATTAATAAAAAATATCCACAAACAGACTTTGGATCAAGCATAAGTATTTCGTTTCTAAGAAGCTCTTAGGTATATTTGTCAGGGAGCCAGTTTTAAGCACAGTTTAATCTCCTGCTTATAAGAGAATTTGAAAAGGTATAAAAGTGGGAGTTAGATTCCCCACTTTGCCTTTGTGGATTTTGAAGAAAAATCAGGTCTCTGCCATGTACTGAATTAAAAAATTAACAGACTTTTGGGTTTTTCCCCCTCCAAGAATCACAAGCTTTGCCTTTGCTGTCACTTAGCCAGGTTTCACACAAAGCTGGGATAATGTGGAACCCAATTCAGCAAAACACAAGCTTTCAGCTAAGAATACGTCTTTAATTTGGGGTTTTTTTGGATTAAGGCTTAACCAGGTCTCTTTCATCATGCACATCATTTTACACAGCTTAATACTGGGTCCAGGTGTGGCTGCTTATGGAAGTAACAGGCAAGCTGTACGTAACATTACGCCTTGCTGTGTTTGTTTCAGTGCTGAATTTATTTTTTTTAACTTGTAAATGCTTACTTAGCTCAAGCAACCATAAGCCATTGCCTATTAACTGCTAATGTTAAACCACATCGGAGGGTTTGCAGGGAGAAAATGCAGGAAGAAATTCTGCACATAGTTGTTTGTGCCTTTACTCTATTCAAAATATAAATACCAACGAGATGGCCTCCTACTTTTCTCTCTTCCCATCCCCTACTCCTATAGCCTGATCATTTTAACATTTGCTTATATTTTATTTTTTGTATTTTTCAGGTAGAAATAACACCACTTCTGTAGCATTACATGATCTGAAACTTCTCTCTTATCTATGAGCTAAAGAATCAACTTATCTTGATAAAAATATCCTTTTGCAAATGACTCTGGATACAGCCTACGGCCCATCTGAACTAAATTCATTCATAAGATATGGAGACCCGCTGAAGATGTGAACATTGGCTGTCAGGGGAATACATCATGCAGTGCAATGAAAGAAAGATTATTGATACCCTAAAAAGGGCTCGGAAAGCTTTACTGAAGGAGCACACGCAGAACCAAGATGGCCAGTCCTTCTGTGTTTCTTCTCCACTAGGAGGCTGAGGTGATGAATCCAATTATCAAAAATCTCTTTCCCAGAAATAGAATATGAGTGCTCTGGTTCAAAGGGAACAGGGCGTAGTAGGCTCAGGAAGTATTTATGGAGCCGAGTATTTTATCTGTAGCAGTATTTCCCTTGAGCAGCAACTCTCATTTCTCTGAGAACCCCTGTTTCAGCACCCTTGAGTTTATCAGAAGGATTCAATGTGGAATGAAACCAATGTCATTCATGATCCAGATAAAGTGCTCCCCAAAAGGGGACTCAATTAAATGAACTCAGTTCTTAACAATGAACTCAGAAAGGTTCCAGGTTGGCAGAAATATATCAACTCACAAGAAACACTTTGCCTTTTCCTTTACAATTGCAGCCTTTTGGTCTACCCCTAACAGCACGGGGCAGAGTCCTTAGGCGCAATGCACCACAGACCCAGCAACGTCAGCAAAACACATTCCTATGGCATCTCCTTTGTCCTGCTCTGCTCTGGCCTCCTGCACCCAAGCCAACCGTAAACACAAGCAGCCTCAGAGCCTTTTCCACCCAGGAGCTGCCTTTAGGTTACATCCCAACACCTGTGTCTTACAGGCACACTTCTCCCCCTTACCCAGTTCAACCCCCAAACACAGAGGCTGGGAGAAGCACACTGGTTACTTGCTTGCCAAGGGGGATCCAGATAGCACGAGCCCAGAATCAGCTCCTACAGAGCAGACTTTAAAAAAAACCAAACAAACAAACAAAAAACCCTCCAAGCCAAAGCAGCTTAAGGATCATTTTAGCCCCAGAACCAGGGAGAGGGCAGTCAACTGGAATAGCCTGTATTTGACAGCACAGAGAAGAAACCTTGGAGATCCTACATACAACGAGGGCTTGTCCCTGCCATTTTGCTCGGGCTCCTTGCTTTGCCCTTTTCAGTTCTTCCTGAAGTGTTTCAGCAGTTGGTGCTCACTATTCCCCCATTCCCAACCCCACACTTCTTGAAAAATAAATAGAACATTTGCAAATTTGCCAAAGCCCTACAATATATTTATCTACTTTGGTTCTAGCCAGATGTTCTCTCACTCCCCAAAAGTTCCTTTTGCTTTTGATAAAAAGTAACATTACTTACACAAAATACACTTTCACACGGATTGCTCATTGAGAAGAGGAAAAGCACCAGAAGAAAAGAATAGTGTTTATTGTCATAGACACATTATAAGATCATGGTTTAGGAGGAACATGCTTCTCCATTTACATTGACTGGATGCACAGAAAGATGTAAATTATAAGGATATAGATGGCTAACAGAAAAATCAGGTGCTACGGAAGCACAGTTGCTTCATGGAGAAAGGACTATGGTTCAGAGTGCAGAGACAGAAGGGAGCTGCCACTGAAAGTTTTGAAGAAAATAGGCTACCGCCTAGTTGGTACGCACTGGTGCAGCTGCACTGGCTTCAGACAGTCAGTAAACTGCTACATGATTTGGTTTATAGACTATACAGAATTATGAAAAAAAGAATGATCTCAGTCTCCCTACTGTTTGAAATAGCTACTCTTTAAAAAGTTATGGCCAATACTGGTTAGTAGCCTGTTCACGGAGACCCAGCTCTGAGCTGTATGTTTTATGCATGCAAGGCTACAGCAGGAACAGCAAACGTAGGCAGAGTTGTCACTTGCAGAGTTGAGCTCAGGCTCTCCTCTCCACACCGCACATCCCGGGAGATGGCCCTTTCACCAATGGCTTCTTGCCCCCTGGCGTGGCCCGTTTCCCTAATGTGTACAGAGGTTTTGCAGCTGTTCCAAGGGAGTGGCAGTGGAGAGGGGTGGCAGCTGAGAACCTCACAGAGAGAAGGTGCAGCAATAATAGACCACTTTATTATTTTTTTCCTCCCAAGCAAGAATGTAGCCAGGGCCCTCTCCTTTTGGAGAACGCACAGCCCTCCGACGTAGCTCTCCTCTGGGTAAAGTTGTGTGACTTGAACTGCAGTGAGCAACTCAGCTGCATTTAACGTTTTTACTGGCTTTCTTCTGGGACTCTGCTCTTCTTTGGGTCTCTGCTTCAGTTCCCAGGAGAGCAGGACCTGCTGCTAGATGGGCTGAGCCCTAGCCAGCAAATAGCTCTAGTTGTGCCACACAGACTCCAGCTCTGGGATGGAGGTACCTCCAGCAGCCAAGCACAGCAAGATGCCTGGGGGCAGAGCCAGGTCCGGACAACTTAAGCTCCAAGGTGGGGACTTGCTTTTTACCCTTGCCCTCCGCAGCAGCACTGCTAGGAGAGGGGGCAAGGGGAGGGCTGCAGCTTTGCCAAGTGCCCGGGTCTGTTCCTCTTCCACGGCCACCGCGCACAGCTCCCCCCCGGCAAGGGGCAGCACCCCTGCCAGGCTGGCCCCGGGGGTCCGCCGGGAGGGCCGGGCATGCGGGGCAGAGGAGCGGAGCATCCTTGCAACAGGGGCAGCTCCGCCAAGGGAAGGAGGGAGCGGCGGTGCCCGGGAGCAGCGGCCGGAGCCCCGGGGGTGGGGGCTTCTCCCCGAGCCCTGACGTAAAAACTAAGCGGGGCTGCCCGCTCCGGCTTCTTAAGGAGCGCGGCGGCGGGCGCGGAGAGCCCTGCCCTGCCCGCCCTGCACGCCGGAGCGCCGAGGTAAGGGCTGCGGGCGGCGGCGGGGACGGGGCGGCGGGGCGGGACGGGACCGGAGCGGGGTCGGGGTCGGTCGGGGAGCCCGCGGCAGTGGCGGCGCTGCCCGGCTCCGGGATCGGCGGAGCTCCCCANAGGTAAGGGCTGCGGGCGGCGGCGGGGACGGGGCGGCGGGGCGGGACGGGACCGGAGCGGGGTCGGGGTCGGTCGGGGAGCCCGCGGCAGTGGCGGCGCTGCCCGGCTCCGGGATCGGCGGAGCTCCCCACGGACGCTCCTCTCGCAAATAGCGCCCGCCGCCCGGCTCCGGCAGCACTGCGGTCCGGGAAGGAGTTGTGAGCNTATACTGATGCCCTGCCAGCTCCCTGCTCAGCACAGTCCCTTTGCTCACACCTCTGGCAAATCCAGAAAGCTTGTCCTTGTCTCACCCAGTTTTGTAACTCAGAAAGTTTCCGAAGGGGCGGGAGGGCAGAGAAAGCAAAGCAACCAGTTCAACTGCTCACCAGTGCAAACCAGATGGCCCCTGTCCAAGTGACAGAACCACCCTTACAAGCCGATTTCAGCATTACTCCTTTGTTTGAACTGTCTGTCCTTGGTGGGTCTTTTTTTCCCTCCCCATGGCCAAATCTGAGATTGCTAAGTTTTTTTTGAAAACTAGAAACTTGATATAGAAAGCTAATGATGTCCCTTGAAAAAGTCTCGGTAAGCAGAGAGATGTGTGCATATGGCACAGCGTACACACACAGGTAGGTGTCTGCTGCCCAGTGGACAGGCTCTGATGCACAAACAAGTAAGAATTAAGTAGTGACTCACAGGATGTCTTTGGGTTTGCTTTTGAGAAAGCAATCAAAACCTGCCTTGTGCAGTAGGGTACAGAAGAGCGATGCTTCTGGAGATCTTGGGAGCAGCGTGAGGATAACCCCATTACTACCACCGCTGTCGTAAGTGACATCCCATTAGGCAGAGAAGTGTGGGAAGAGTGTGCTGTCCCTCTTCTATTCATTAAATGCAAAGTTCAGATCCAAGGCTGTCAAACCAATTCTCCTCATGAGATCCCAACTCAGAGTAAAAAGCTGGAGACTAAAGTCTGCATACCTCCAGAATGTTCCAAGAACCTGACCAGACAGCCAGATAGGCAGCTAGGTAAGAATGTGATTGCCAGGACTGAACTCTCTGAAGAGTCCTTTAGTCCTGCAATAAAATATGTTCCACAAAGCAGCCACACTGGCTGTGGCTGGGCTACTTTTCACACACAACCTGTCTGCACACACTTATCCTGCCTTCAACGTTTTTCTTCACATAGCAGAGAAACATCACTTGCGCTCTTGATGACCTCTCATGGAAGAGGTTTTCTACTAAGAAGCCAGTTGATTATTAAGTTAAGCTCATTAAGAGAGGAGGTAGCTTCTCCTTCCCCCCAACATCCTCCAACAATAAAACTGAAAACATAAACCCATGAATACTCAACAGAACAACACACACACTAAACAGAATTGTTTGTCCTAAAAGCTGATCTCAGATATTACAGATTTCCACAAACAGGAGGTTCCCATGAGCTGCTCTGAAAACAACCCCCAAACCTGTTACATATTAGAAATGTGTATCAGAAATGTAACATTAGAAATACTAGGAAACATGCTAGAAAATGCACAACAGAAGCACTTACTAGAAATGAAATCTGATGGAGACAGCTGGACCTTTCTGTCCCTAGAGGGTTACCATTCTTGGCATTTCTTGCACTATAGCTGCTACAAAACAAGTTTCACAGTTTTAACGTAACAGACAATTGCTACAGTGATCTGCAATAAGCATCTGTGCTTAGATATATCTATCTATCTAAATATAGGAAAGACATGGACCTGTTGGAGTGCGTCCAGAGGAGGGTCACAAAAATGATCAGACGGATGAAACACCTCTGCTATGAGGACAGGCTGAGAGAGCTGGAGTTGTTCAGCCTGGAGAAGAGAAGGCTGCAGGGAGAACTTATTGTGGCCTTTCAGTACTTAAAGGGGCTTATAAGAAAGATGGGGACAAACTTTTTAGCAGGGCCTGTTGCGATAGGACAAAGGGTAATGGTTTTAAGCTAAAAGAGGGAAGATTTAGATCAGATACAAGGAAGCCATTTTTTTTACGATGAGCAATCTGGAACAGGTTGCTGAGAGAGGTGGTAGATGGAAACATTCCAGGTCAGGTTGGACGGGTCTCTGAGCAACATGATCTAGTTGAAGATGTCTCTGATCTCTGCAGTGGGCTTGGACTAGATAACCTTTAAAAGTCCAACCCAAACTATTCTATGACTCTCTATGCACGTATACATGTCGTACGATATAGTTGCTATGCTGTGGCTATGCTATACCCTCTTTTCAGAGCTGTTCTGCATTTTTGCAGGTAAAACACTCCTGTTCAATGGATGATTTTGTAACCTACCAGTAATTCATTAGAATACACTTTCAACACATAGTTTTCCACCTGCTGTCCACAGGCCCCTGTGAGTCTGCAGATTATTTTAAAGGGCTCATAAAAATCTGAGAAAAGCAAGACTGCCTAAAGGCTTAAAATCTCTATAGAAAGGAATGGATTTTTGCTGAAAAAGGTTAGGGATCTGTAAATCAAGAAAAGCCAAAAACTTTCAATATGAAGAAGCTCCAGATAGGAGAGTTCATCATATGGATTTGAGGTACGATCAACAAATTTTAACACACTTCTGCTGCACAGAGTAATGCAACTCCACTAGTATTTATATTTATAGATGCCAAAAAGCATACACAGATCTTTAAAGAACAGAGAAACAATTATCAACAATCTGAAGTGCCTTCTATAAGGTAAGGTACCAGAGCTTTGTTCCTGCAGCTAACAGTAAAAAGTTTTTCAGCTTCTTCTGGTTTTTTTACATTTCAGTGACACACCAGATACTGGGATCAGAGGAAGAATCCACTGCAACATGAGACTCACCTACTCTCTGCTGATCATGGGAGCATTCTGTGTGACACCTTTCCTCTGCCATAGCCAAATTGATCCACTAGCTCTTGGGCGAGCAGACCCCCAGTGTTGGGAATCCTCCTCAGCTGTCTTACTGGAGATGAGGAAGCCTCGCATTTCTGACTCTGTCAGTGGCTTTTGGGACTTCATGATCTTCCTGAAATCATCAGAGAACTTGAAACATGGGGCTCTGTTTTGGGACCTGGCTCAGCTCTTCTGGGACATCTATGTGGACTGTGTGCTTTCCAGAACCCATGGCCTAGGGAGAAGAAGGCAGCTAACAGAAGCTGAACAGAAGATCGCTACTCTACGTTCTCAGTTCACAGGGAGAAACCAAGGTTACTGCTCCTTTAATACATGTCTCATGGGCAATAACTAGATTCTAGTAGGAAAGAAGAGAGATACAGGCTTACTGTGTTACGTGGTAATAACACAGAAACAGAAGACAGTCCTGCACAGCCGCTTTCCACTCCCCCCAATCCATTACAGAGCTATGTTTATTTTCAAAGTTATCTCAGTAAAAATTTGACCTCCAAATCACCTGATCTCTAATGACAACTTTAAAGTTTCAGTTTGGTGGGGGAGGAGGGGCAATAGAAAGTGAAACATAGGAGGATTCAAACAAAGAAGGCAGCTCAGCAACTGAACATACAAATACATCCTTCTGAACCAGCATTTTTACCACTATTGTGCCATGGACAGGCTAGCTCTGAATTCCTTATTCTGAGAGGTATGTCACCCCAGTAATGTGTCACACTGGTGCTCCTGTGGAAGAGGCAGCCTTTCAGCAGAAGAGTAAGGATACATTTACTTGCCATCTCATTGTCAACCACTAGATATTTCCTATTTCCATACTGGTAACTTCACACAACGCACAATGGAAACAGACCTAGGGCTCAGATGCACGCAGGCTTTCAGGCTCAGCTACAGCTTCAGGAGGGAGAACACTACCTATGAAGCTAAATGCTGCAATTCCTAATCTCAAGGTTCCCAGCCCCAGACTAGAATCACCAGGCTTAAAGTAAGTGTCTCCATATACAGTAAGGCGAGAGCTGGCACCTTACAGCAGGATCTGCAAAAGGTAGCATGCCACTTAGACTGCCCATTCCCAGCAAGAAGGTACAGCATAGCTCTTCCTAAGTCTCAGTCCCTTCCAATGCTTCAGTTCTGATCCTGCTACTAACAGATGCATCCCTCCCTCAAGAATGTCCACATTCAGAAAGGGGCAGGTGCTACAGCTTGATGGAGGGCTAGAAGTGCTGCTGCTATCACCAACACTGTAGTGCCTTGGGCCCACAGGGAGAAGGCAGAACTGCGTTTCCACTTGAACGGTTTCAGACCCCTTACCTCCTCTTAGATCAGTCTCTTAGTTATTAAGATATCTGGGGGGGAATGCCCATGGAATAACGAAGAACCTCTCTGTGCAGGGACCCATTAAAACGTCTTTAAAAATGGGACTTGAACTCAGGACTCTTCCACCCTGGGGACACTATATCACTAGACAGTCCAGCTTATCCACAAATCCTAAAATGTTTTGTGTTTTCAAAGACAGGATTTGAGATAGGAAGGATCAAGAGGTCCTCACTCCCATTACCTGCAGAGAGTATCCTAGCCCTTAAGCCAGGTGACAGGAGTTGTGTTTGAATCGATCCTCTCAGACTGAAGAGCTCCCCATGCACAGGGCCAGTTTCTAACCCCTAAGCCAAACAACTACTACCTGCATTTTAAAAGTAAGGAGTGTCTCCTGCCTTTCTCTGCAAAGAATCTGAGCTACCACATGGCTCTGAGAAGATCTTTACTGTGTTGAGATGCACTGATGACAGGCAGCACAGAAACCCCTTCTGGTTCCCAAGTGGCCTTAGATATCACAAAGGCAACAAGTGGCTCAGTCCTGACTGGACTGATGCACTTTCGGGTGCAAACAGAACGCAGCTTTAGACACACGAGGCAGTAGTACTATCTAAAACTGAGATGCCCACCAGGCTAAAGCACTAGATGAATTTTTGTTTTCAGGATTGAAGCTTTGAATATCACTGTCTAAATTTCCCCTCAGCCTTTTGTTTACATCTGGCTTTTCATGTCTATGTCACACTGTAATTTTCCTAAACAAAGAGCTTTTGTTCCAGCCAAGATTAAGAGTAACAGCCTGATGTATTTTGAAGAACCAGATTATGGGTTTTGTGATTAATACTGACTTTTGTTTATTCCTATACAGAGAGATTTTAAGCACTACCAAGTATTCAAACTTTAAGACAAACAAGGATTCTTCGCCTTCTCTATTCTTTTACCTCTTTGTTTAGTGAATTGTAGTCAGTTAATCTGGTTTCTCTGTACAATTGATTAACATCAGTCAGTTGCAGGCAGCTTATAGCAGTGGCAGACTAAATTTTTTTTTTTTGAGGAACTATCTAAACTCTCATCCAAGTCTTCCAGTTTTTTAACAAAGCTGCCTGTTTTAATCTTTGTAACCCTTGAACCAACTGCCTTGTTTCGTCAGTGAAAACAAAAATCAAGTGTTGATAATTGCAGATAGAAATCGCACCCTAGCAAATGATGAGGAATAGAATTACCGCTTCTTATGCGTAAAGAGATGTACAAGCCTGTTTTCTCAGCCCAAAGAGCAGCACTAACAACATTTGAATGACCTTTCGTACTTCACATCTACACAGGTAGGTATGAATAGCTTTCAGCAGGCTTGTTCTAGAAGTCAAAGAATAAAGCAAGATTTTTTTGCTTTATACTGTTACTGTCGCAACTGTTAATAGCATCTTTATTACTCTGTACAGCTCCATTGCCTCTATTCTATAGAGCAACATTCCATCTTATTCCTCTTAAATAGTCACAATTTCAATTTGATTTTTTAATTGCTAACAGGATCACAAGTCAGGAGCAATCTATACATTGCATTCACTGTAGTTCCTTAAACATATCATTTAACTGGAGAAGCAAGACAGAGATCTTGACTTGGCACAGAAAAACTGATGTTAAGGTGTTATTCTAGTATTGGATTTCAGAACTAAAGGATAAATCCTATGAGGTCATTGTGAAAATTGAGTATTAGGAACTGAGCTTTTCTAAGAAAAAAACCAGAAAAGCCCCCCAAGCCAAAAAACTTAGTGAAGTCTTCGGTAAAATCTTCTCAGTAGTACTGACAGAACTACTTTATCACACCTAAGAAACACTTCCACAGTTCCCCATACTTTGCCCTCCTGGGAAGCAAGTCTGTCTGAGCGGCAGAAGTAGCTGAGGTCCAGATTTACAGGTTCAAATGCTGTTTTCTAAACCAATCTAGTCCTGCCAGGCTCCTAATTGTAGTTACTAACAAGTCTGAGAATACTCCTCAAACTCTACACAATCCATGAAAAACAAAACAAAACAAAACCAGAACAGCTGTATATGAGTTATCTGACAAACTGCCTTCATCCAGCTAACATCCTACACCACCCAGCAGTGTTTCAGCTTCCCTAGATATCCTGTAGAGAAGTGTTAGTCAGCTTTAAAGCCAGACAAGTAGACTCTCTATGAAAAATCAGGTTTCATAAAAACATTTCTAATATATATTAAAACACTGGAGTTAGATGCAAGAACCCTTAATGAGCCAAAACAAGAACTGCAAGGAAAACATAGCTTTTGTACTCACCACAAATCTTCCCAAGGAACAGCTGTACAAGAAGACTCTCCTCAAGAAGCTACATAACACTTCCCCAGTATGAACATATGAAGAATACAAACACAAAACCCTCTCTACCTCTTTTCTCTTCACTCAGCAGTCCTCCTGCTACCTCCCCACTCAGAGTGGCTGCAGCTGTGCCCATCTCCCTCACAAGTGCAGATAATCAGGCTCAGATCAGCCCTTGCACGTGGCCCAAGACAGGCACAACTTGCCTTCTCAACTCTGCTGGGCTGTGGGGTGCCAAGGAGGGTAGTGGGGCAAAGCCTGCTGTATTATGAATTTGAGGCCTGGTAAATAAACAGACAGTGTGTTAACCAGTTACTTTTTCAGAAAACAAATGCGTCTAAAAGAAATAAGGCCAATCTGTTGGGTTTTGGAGAGCATTGCAAAGAAAATGCCCCGTAGTTCCTCAAGGAAATAACAGATGTGCTACTAAACAGTGTGAGAGATCCCATCCACTGTGCAAAGAGCTTGACAAGCTGGTGAGTCAGTAAGACTGTGAGCAGACTCAAGTGCTTTGACTCTGCTAATTACAAGTGGAAGAGTTTTATAGGAAGACTGAAGGAAAAGATCAAAGTAACTTGTCACTGAAAGGCAACTTGCAAATGGAGGGATGCGGCTATTGCCAAGAGGGTTTGGGGCAACGCGGATAAAATGGGGACCAGTAGCGGCTAAAGACAGAGGAAATGTGGATGTGGGAAACTGAGTATTCAGCTGCTCTTTGCTATTTGGAAATTGATTACTCATATGCATTTTCATGTCACTTTTCAGGGATATTTTCTCATATTCAAAGGTCGCCGGTTCTGAAGAAGAAAGACTCGTTTGAAGATTTAATAAGTATCCACATGCATAAGAGTAGATCTACGTTGCTTGGAAGAATCATTGGAGAGCTAGGGAAAAAGAGTAAATGACACATTTACTCCAAGATCTTGATTTGTAGATATTTTTTAACTACTACTCTTTAATTTTTGCATTTTATTCCTCATTGATGTTAATTTACATTGTGGAAGAAGGCCTAAAACTATGAGCACTGTATCTCTGACTAACTTGGACTTGTGGGTTTTTTTTAATTACCTGTGAATTCAGTCTCCTTAATAAACTGCATGATTTATAAGCAGTTGCATACTTTAATCTGTGTGTATGTGTCGTGGTTTGGGCTGGGCTGGCCACTAAAGTGAATGACAGATGCTCTATTTTACTTCTCTCCCCTTCATAGAAGGGAGAGCATCTCCCTTTAGAGAAGAGAAAATTACCGAGAGACTTATGAGCTGAAAAGAAAATAAACTGCTTTAATGAAATATACACAATATATACAAAACTGTATCCAGCTCCCAGGATGTCAGTCACATCGCCAGCAGGCACTGGGAAAGTCCCAGACTGGACTCAGTGACAGACGGGAACTGGATTCCTGGTCTGGGTTCAGGAACACACAGATTGGGATCAAAGGTAGACGAACAGACAGAGTCCTCCTCGGACTCTGGCCACTGAAGAAAGAGGGCTGACCCTTTGATCCCTCAGCTTTTATACTGAGCCTGAGGCAGATGGGATGGAATATCCTGTTGGTCAGTTTTGGGTCAGCTGTCCTGTCCTCTCCTCCCTGCAGGTGCGACCCCCCTACTCTCTTCTTCTTCCAACCCACCAACAGGCCACACAACGTTAGCTGACCTTGGTTGTTACAGCAATAAGTATAAGTAAGAGCCTCTCTGCATACCACTTCTTGGTATTAATTATAAACACTAATTATAAACAGGCCTTATCCCTGCTAGAAGCCAACACTGTCTGAAAAACATGTCGTTAATTTCAGAGAATTCAGTTGGCTAGAAGAGGCTTAGCTGAAAAGTAAAATTACTGAAAAGTGGTTCTGTTTTAGCTCAAACCAGGACAGTATGTCCGTTTTTTTGTAATGCACGTGGCCTATTCAAACTATTGTCTTTTGGGTACCAAAGCAGGAAACTGATCCTTCAAAATACATAGAGAAGCAGAGCAGGAAGTTGCCAAAAACCTTCACTGTCTCCAAGATAGGATTAGAGACAAGAAAATGATGCATGTGCATCCATATATCATATTGTTGTATGCACAGCTGTACACTTATACAAAGCAATCACTGCTGAAAGACATCATCCAACGAAAGTAGTACATATCTTTACACTAAAAATACCTTCAAAAAGTGTTTTCAGTTTTCCAGCAAAAGTAAAAGGGTTAACACATTTTACCAGCTCTTCTCTTTGCTTTCACATGATATTTTTATGGTATTTTCCCTAAATTTTTAGCTATAAAAGATGCCATTTAAAATGATACACATTCTCACTTAAAATCCTTAATCGAAAGAATTCTCAAACGTAACTTGCATTTACTTCTTTTTAGTATACAAATCAGTTTCCTATGACTGTTACTGATAACGCTAATAGGCTCTAATGCAACATAACTTTGGGCAGGTAACATTTGATGCTCTGATGAAATAAAATATTTCTGTTGCCCGGCTGGCTGAATGAAACTGCACAATTCAGCTTTCCAGGGCAGCTACATTTAGTTGCTAATTCAAAGTTTCTTTTCTTCAGCACGTGGCAATATTTGGTTGCTTAAAGAAAAACACATTTGCTGGGTGTTCATCAACTTGCAGAAATAGGTTCAAGTAGCAAAATGTATAAATTAAATTTTAAATTGGACCTGAACAAAATAAAGCTTAAACATAGTCCCATTGGGTGAAATCCTGATCTTATGGAAGCAGACAAAAAAACCTACGAGGACTATCAGCTTCAAAGGCACTGAATTTGTGCTTAAAGTTAACTATGCAACAAACCACATAAATGTTCAAGAGAGGAGGGAACACTAAAGCAGGATGAGCACAGGAACACACAGTTTAGTGTACTCAGCAACAATCCCCCAGCTGCCTGTGCCTGCAGCCACAGCCTATGAAAGTGCTCTGCTACCAAGTGGGAGGGAGACAAGAGCATTGCTACAACAGATCTGCTTACTCCTCTACTACTGTTGTTAATTATCTAAATGATATTAATATATCTATTAATATATAAAAAAAGCCCCATTGTGCACAGCTGTGTATTAACATAAGAGACACAGTCTTCACCCACGGTTCCTACAGTTATTAAGACCGGCAACAAGAAAAGCTTCTATAGGTACGTTGGTGATAAAAGGAAGATGAGGGAGAATGTGGGTCCTCTCCAGAAGGAAATGGGAAACCTGGTCACCTGGGATATGGAGAAGGCTCAGGTGCTCGATGACTTTTTTGCCTCAGTCTTCACCCACAAGTGCTCTAGCCACACCGTCCAAGTGACAGAAGGCAAAGACAGGGACTGGGAGAATGAGTAGGACTGTAGGAGTAGATCAGTTTCAAGACCATCTGAGGAACCTGAAGGTGCCAAAGTCCACAGGACCTGATGAGACTGATCTGTGGGTCCTGAGGAAACTGGAGAAATCTATCAGAGAAGTCTATTTGAGAACTATTTGAAAAGCCGTAGCAGTCTGGTGAGGTTCCCACTGGATGGAAAAGAGGAAACATAACCCCCATTTTTAAAAAGGAAAAAAGGGAAGACCCAGAGAACAAGAGGCCAACCATCTCACCCCTAAGCCTGGTAAGATCATGGAAAGATGCTCCTGGAAACTACGCTAAGGCATGTGGAAAATAAGGAGGTGATCGATGACAGCCAGCACTACTTCACTAAGGGCAAATTGTGTCTGACAAATTTGGTGGCCTTCTACAATGGAGTCACAGCATTGGTGGATAAGGGAAGAGCAGCTGACATCCTCTACCTGGACCTGTGCAAGGCATTTGACACTGGACATTTGACAAGGCATTTGTCCCGCACAACATCCTTGCCTCTAAATTGGAGAGACATGGATTTGCTAGATGGACCACTCGGTGGATAAGGAATTGGCTGGATTGTCACACTCAAAGAGTTGGGGTCAACGTCTCGATGTCCAAGTGGTGAGCAGTGATGAGTGGCGTTCCTCAGGTCAGCACTAGGACCGGTGCTGTTTAATGTCTTTGTTGGTGACATGGATGTTGGGATTGAGTGCACCCTCAGCAAGTTTGCTGATGACACCAAGCTGTGCGGAGCAGTCAACACGCTGGAGGGAAGGGATGCCACCCAGAGGGACCTGGCCAGGCTTGAGAGGTGGGCCTGTGCAAACCTCATGAAGATGAACAAGGCCAAGTGTCAGGTCCTGAACATGGTTCTGGGCAGTGCCATGCTCAAACACAGTCTGGGTGGAGAATGGATTGAGGGCAGCCCTGAGGAGAGGGACTTTGGGCTGTTGGTGGATGAGAAGCTTGACATGACCCTGCAATGTGCACTCACAGCCCAGAAAGCCAACCACATCCTGGGCCATACCAAAAAAAGCGTGGCCAGCAGGTGGAGGGAGGTGATTCTGCCTCTCTGCTCTCATGAGACCCCACCTGGAGTACTGCGTCCTGCTCTGGAGCCTCCAACGTATGAAGGACGTAGACTTGTTGGAGCGAGCCCAGAGGAGGGCCACAAGCATGATTAGAGGGCTGGAGTACTCCTGTGAAGACAGGCTGAGAGAAGAGAAGGCTCTGGAGAGACCTTATAGCAGCCTTTCAGTATGTTATGGGGGTCTACAGGAAAGATGGGGACAAACTTTTATCAGGGAGTGGAGTGATAGGTAATGGCTTTCAACTGGTAGATTTAGATTAGATATTAGGAAGAAATTCTTTACTCTGAGGGTGGTGAGACACTGGAACAGGCTGCCCAGAGAAGTTGTGGATGCCCCATCCCTGGAGGTATTCAAGGCCAGGTTGGATGGGGCTTTGAGCAATCTGGTCTAGTAGGAGATGTCATTGCCCATGGCAAGGGGGTTGGAACTAGGTGATCTTTAATGTCCCTTCCAACTCTAACCATTCTATGATTCTATGAACTGACAGCATGTTAGAGGCTGGATGCCTTAGCCAAGTAGCATTTGTATTGTAGTAGACCAGATGTTACCTTGTCCCATATGCTCTCAAGCTTGAGAAAATGTAAACCCAGACAGATTATCCAAACGGGTAGTGTTTATCGTAGATGCTCTTCCACAGGGCCCTTTGGGAAGATGCTAGTGTTTCCACTTCAGATATGTCCCACCTGTAATATTAGGATCCCATAGGAAAGGGCTGCTGTCAGCTTTCTTCCTCCCTTCAAGTCACAACAGAAATGGTGAAATACCACTATAAGCCAAGCTGCCATTTAGCTTAAATGAATTTGCTATACTTCTCTGCTTCAGCAAGCTTCTTAATTAACATGCTCTAGTGTTATTTAGTCTCTGAGGAAATGCACAGGAAAGGATTAGTGTGTGGTGGAAAGACTGATAAAACAGATCAATCTCTAGCCTAGGTCACATTATGGAGAACTTCTGAAAATTCCTGGTTTAAAGGAGACAATCTGTGTTATTAATTGGGCTGAAATAAAAAAGGAGATGCAATTAATTACATGTAAACCCGGAAGTGATAAAGTTCCTAAAGGATCTCCTACCTCAGGCAATTTCTTCTCTCTGAATGTCTCAGAACTCAATTCTATTTCATAATTTAGGTCTTGCTTGCTTTTATCCAGGTCCCAACAATTTGGCAGAAAAACCCAATCGGATGATGCTGACGTTTGCTATTGACTCACTCGCAGTGAACTGGGGCCTTCTAGGGTGGCTGTATTAAGAAAAAGCATGTGCTGCAAGTATGAGGTGCAAGCAGGTTTGCTGTACGGGAATAATTCAAAATGTTCCTGTGGTTAAAGACAGAATATGGCTTCCTACCACTACACTGTGTAAACTTCATGTTAAATCTTGGGGGGGGCTAGGATTAGTTCTGCAGATACTGTTCCTGGCTTCCTATTTCTCAGTCTGAGTGTGTCAGAGGGAGGATGGGATGAGCATCTCCGATTGATGTTGCTTCATTGTCAGCTGAACTGAGTAGCAACAAAATAAAGGTCTTGGGATTTTGTCCCTTTCACCTTATAAGGACTTGGCAGCTAAACAACTGCTTATTAGCATGGGAAAACACTTCCTTGAGTCTTTATGCAGTGCCATGAAGTAAGAGTTCATAGTGGTTCAGGAATACCTATTTGTAAGAATTTGTACTCCAGACCTGTTGCATCGGACCAAACCAGTACTTGTTGGCTGTCACCATTTCCAACCAATTTTAATTCAGATGCACTCTGAATTAATGACTCTGAAGGAGATTAAAAGCCTCATCAGAAGGTGATGGATATCATCCCATAATCAGCAGTTACATTCCTTGGATTGCTTGGCAGTAGTATATTGCAAAAGCTACTAAGCTTCTATCTCACAATATATTCTGTTTAGGTGATAATATGTCCGTACCCACTTTGCAGTGACTTCACCACTATTTGTTTTCTGGGGTCCCCCTCCATCAATTAGTTTCTTTACTTTTCACCATCTTCACCTTTCCTTTGCTAGAGACAAACTGCTTGTTGGCTTCCAGTTGCCTACCATTATTTGTTGCTGTAACTCTTGAGTGTTTGCAGTATGTGTAATTAAGGCCTACGGTGATCAAAACTAGCAGAAAGAACCAGGAATGTTCATTACTATCACTTCCACAGTGTAAGGTCTTTCAAGAAGGGGTCTGAGGCATTACCAACAGAAGTCAAGATTTCTAGCCATTTTAATGAGTCAGACAGTCCCTTTATCTTCATAACTGTAATTCATTCCAAAAAACACAAGACCAGGAAAATCTATGTAGAAAATTAAGTGTTCTGCTGAGCAGCTTTTCTTAAGCATTACAGTTTTCATTGTCCTTTTCAATCACATCAGCCTAAACCCTGTTTGATCATACATGAAACAAAGCTTCAGAATATGTAATTCACCTGACTTTTCTCCCAAAGCTTCCGAAAATATTTTGCTTTCACCCAAAACAAATTTATTTTCTTAGTAATCACAGAAAAATTCCTGTAAAGACTAGGAACTTCTCTCTTAGACAGCTGGTATAGTTCCAGTGATTCAACTAAAATTCTTAAAAGTATGCAGATGTTCTTGAACCATAACTGGTTTTGAGCCCACATACACATACTCCTTCACTATTTTTTATGCACCTCCTGCAGAACAGCGATAGTAAGTGGCTGAATCTATAATCTTTATCTCTGAAGTGCTACTGAATAATTTCCATTTCCTAGATCTCTAAAATACTTTTGTGCATTATCAGAAAAAATTGTTTTCCTTGTTGCCATCATCAACAAGAGGTACAGCACAATTCCAAGGAAGTAACTTGACCATAGCACATCAACCACTACAGAGAGAAAAACGGGCAATTGTTTGCACTACTGAGGAACCACACTTGGTGTATTTGCCATTAGTTCATATTGTCACTTAACAAATAGTTAACAATCCAAAGAAGTACAACATCTGAGAAAAACACGTAAATCATTAACATGTCATATCTCAACTCATTATCTCAACCTTCAGAACAGCTGTCACTAAAACAATACCATTTGACGGCACTATCACCAGAGACTATACCAAGGTGTCTCACTGAGTTGCACTGCTGTAAGAAACATGTAGAAAACAAGAAGCAATAAAAGGAAAGCAGTGAACATCTATTATTTTTCTTCTAAGAATGATCTAATTTCTTTCTAAGACCTTCACTCACCTATGATTATAAGAAATTAAGTTAGACTGTAATACGAATGGATCAAAGCAGTATGCAATGTTTCTTTTGTGTGATATCTTCCTTTCTTTTCAAATCCCAGCCTGTTTCCCTGCTGATGCGTAATAGATGCTTTGTAATCAGCTTCAACAAGTACAACCTGCTACCTATGGCCAATCAACTACCTGCTTACAAACTTCTGTGCAGCTTCTAGGTTTACTTACATCCATGTATGTGCCTGTGTGTGTACAGGCTTGACAAGGATTTTTAATACTCTGAAAGTTTTGGATACGTTCCATCAAATACAAAGTACTAGTAACCAAGGAAAAAATTACTTTTCTCACATTTTAGATGCTGCAGGGAAAATTGTATTCTTGTTAACCATTTTATACTAATATATAAGTTAATCAGGAATGAAAAGGCTCTTCTAAAGCAAACTCCTTTAAATGTTCAAAGAATCTTTTCCTTTAAATATTAACACAGTAGTTTGGAAAAATATGAATATGTAAATACCAAGTATTGATAAGTCTGACAGTTAAGAACCGATTCCTTCCTTTAGTCTAAGAAACAATGATGTGATAGAAAATACATCACTGAAACCTGTTGACTGAAGCCAACTCATAAAAAAAATGTTCCCGAAAGACAAGCCATTACAGATTACATAGCAGTAAGAAGAGAGGACAGAGCAGGCCAGTTGTGAAAGCCACTGTAACATTAACGAAGATATGCTGATTTTTAGCAACTGGGCCAACATCTACTGCACAGGAGCTGAAAACCACCAATAGAAAAGGTACATTATTCTCTAACACTATTTATGGTCCTGGTGAAGTCAATAAATGTGGAAAGCTCTTATGCTGGGACACTACAATACAGCATTAGAGACACTCTAAAGAGTCTGACGTGGCATAAATTACCTTCAATAGTTCAGTGAAGCTGTAAGATGAGCAGTAGTTGCCATCATTTACAAGCCGGTGAAGTTACTTGGTTGATGAGGTCAGAAAAGGATCTGCAAACATGTTCAGCTGTAGAGAAGAATTCCTGCTGCAAAGCAGACTGTTGAGCTGAAAAGCAGAGCAGATTTTAAGTCTTTCAGAGCATTTGGATGCTCTCTAATTTAAGACAACTGTAGAAACAGCAGCTTTTTCCATCACTCTCCTCATTATCAGAAGTGAGGCGTCCCGAGTGTTGAACAAAGTTCTGCTGTGTGAGACCACTGATTACAAAGGGATTTTGTACTGCTGGAAGTCTGCCTGGGACTAGAGTTCACTGTCACAGAAGTGGCAACAGGAAAGACCTCTAGTGCCCTCACCAGTGTAAGTTCACTGCTTAATTGACTGCTGAGACTGATTTCCTCTTATGGGCTTTGATTCATCCTGTTTCAAATTAGTCCAACATTAGGGCTTATATTCCACCTTACAGGAATATTTTCTACCTTACAGTATGGAGCTGGAGTACTTCTACAATGGCAAAGGTAAGATTCTGAGTTTCCTTTGAGGATTAAATGGTTATGATATTACAGAGTAATCCGGGTGAAGGTGAGAAGACAGTGTCAACATAAGTGGGAGAACTTATACCTGGTTGGGCTTGGAGAGACAATGCGTCCTTCAATTTCATCACTAGCTGCTGTAGTTGTACTTCCTCACTGCCTTCCTTCTCATCAGGTGGTATCTGCACTGCAGTGGAAATAAGATCTGCATTCCTCACGATGCCACTGAGGGAGTTTTCTGTCAATTCAGGCACATGTGTTTGATTCTCTTCCACTTTTCTATACTGTCCCATAAGCGGTCTGTCACTCTGCAGGGCCACTGACTCCAGTGGGTCTTCTGAGAACATAAAGTCTGCTGCAGTGGGAACCTCAGGTGCCTGTAAAAGCTGCATTCTATTTGCAAAGTTGGGGGGATTTGAAGATTTCCAGTCAGCACATGTTCTGTAAGTAGGCCTTATTTGGGCAGGATTTAATCCACCCTGCATTCTCCTTTCCAGCAGTACATGTGGATTTCTTGGCGTTATATTGTGACACTGTGCAAAAGGATGCTCTGATGACTGTAACATTGCCTACAAGAGACAAAACACAGAAACTACATTGTGAAAATAACTGATATTTTGGTTTGCTGGTAGTACTAAAATAGATACAAAGATAATTTTGGGTCAGAATAATATCTTTTTTAAAATGTCTGGTGAAATAAACCAGTTCTTTTCACAAATAAAGTATTTTCCTGCAATAAAATAAAACTTTGCAATTTTGTTTGGACAAATCTATGTGGTCATTTTTTCCACAATTCCAGTCTGAAGACATTGTATGCTTTAATGGCATTGAAAAGCGTGAATAATAATGTTTCAAGAGTAAATTTGCAGGAAAATTGTTCTAAAAGAATTAAACTGAGGGGGGAAAAAATGTGTATATTAAAAACATATCAAACACCTCACACTTGTTAACATTTGAAATTCCAAAACTAGATCAGTTGTCGATGCCATGATTGTACTTGGAATTTTCTAGACAGAACTATGGTGGCAAATGCCATCCACTGCATGCACGCCAAGTCTGATGTAACTGGGATGCACTGAGCTGAGTGTGCATACACAGGACACTTAGCTGCATGTGTGCAGCCAGTGCTGCATGTTGTGGACAGGCTAGTGTCACAGCTTACACACAGGGTGGTAACGACATGCCAGGTCATACTGGACTCCATGTGCAAGCGATATAAAGCTGACCAAGTATATGCACTGCAGGTATGTCTTTTCTCTGTGTTTGAACAGCCCTGAAAAAAACTCTAAAAGCAGCATTGCAAAAAATGCTACGTAAATGCTGTAGGTGGCAAACACGTATGCATTCCCTGTGAAATAAGTACCTTTTTGGAACCTCAGAAATATTTTACATGAACAAGAGTCAATATGATTGAAAAGAAATAAAATACTTTCTATAAGAGGTGTGTATTACATACCAGTACAAGACAGCAACTAGGAATGACAAAAGATTGTTTTATTTATTCAATGCCAACACAGGATTCTTCTTTAAAGAAAAGACTGCAATGAAGTATCTAACACTTCTGTCAGGAACCATTTTCTCACTGTTATTGGAACACCCTCTCATTATTTTCATTGCAGAAGTATCTAAATATCCCAGACATGGATATCTGTTCTAGATGCTAAATGACAAGAAAATCCCTGCTGCAAAGAGCCTATCTGCTTTCTCTGAAGACAAGAACCTTAAATGACTGAGCAAACAAGCTGAAGGTGCACAAAATAGCATTAAGAGTGCTGGTCTGCAGGAAAAGGAGTAGTTAGTGTTCAGTAATTGCCCACAGCTGTGAACATTCGAGGTATATTTATCACTGTACCTTTACTTCTTGCTTCATTTGCTGCAGCTTCATTTGCAGGTTTTCATGGCTTGCTCTCAAGCTCTGGAGCTTTGCCTCTATTTTGCAGCTTTTGTCTTCCTGGCAGTTGTGAAGAAATTGCATTTTTTCCTTCCATTTGTTGAACTGCTTCTTCATGTACCTGTCAGGGACACAGAAGGGTGGGAATTTTGCTGGATCACACGCATGCAAATATATGCAGTCATGGAAAAGAGCAAACACTGTAATGCAAACGGGAAATTTTTGTCAGCTGTGGAGTTAGAGGCCAGTATTTCATGAATTGGGCTGTATCCATGGAATTATCGAGAACACGAGTGTTCTAGATGAGGAAAGATGCAAGCTGAGTGGAACTGTGGCCAGGACTGAGCCTTGCATCTTGGGGTTTTATCTTTCTCACAAAAGTGGCTGTGAGAGGAGAGACATTATAGCAGTCCCTCTGGCTAGACACAAACTACTTCTGGCAACTCCCTGACCTGCAAAAGATTGCCATCATTTGCCCCTGGGCAACAAAGGAGTAAAAGCAGCCCTTTGGTTGAGTTTCTTCTTACTCCTGGCATTCTGCGCAGCTTGCTTAGTGATATCAATGGTTTCTGCACAAGCCGCTTGTCCTTGAAAAGATACTATGATTTTTGTAATGAGAAGTGCCACCTTCCCACGCGCACCAGAAAAGATTTAGAAATTACCTACTCAGAGCACAGTATGACAAATATACCACCCATATCTCTGTTCTAGAGTTGGGATTTCTCCAAGAAGTCACAGGAGAAATAGAATTTTGTCTTCCCCCCGGCTGAGGTGGACAAACAGAAAAGCTTGTTAACACTACAGTAATAAACCAACTGCTTCATATCACACAGATGAAATAGTTATCTCACTTGCTTATTACATCCAGAAGTTCATCTGATTTGCTTTCTTTTGGGTATGCTCACAGGCAAGAGCCCCATCAGTTTCACTGGAATTATGCAAGATTTCTCTGAATGGCACAGCAAGTCAGACCATTTAAAATTAAAATATTACTACAGTGTCCCTTATAACGACATTTAATGGCTCTTTACTGTAAAATGCTGACTACCTTCAACTAAGTCCAAGCTCAGTTCTCTGAACAGGCACATAAATGCTGGAAGTTCATCCACAAATAAGAACAAAGAGCTTCCCATGAGTAATGTGATTCATTCACACAGGTAAATGAAAAGCTCTGGGTCAGAGGGTGATGCTGTATGTCAGGAGCAGGCTTCCCAGATACCCTCTAAACCATTGCTAATCTGAACAAAAGTTTAAGATCTTTGCTGTATCTCTTTGTTTTCCCACATGAGAACAGAGTGAGGTAAGAACACAGACTTACAATGAAACTGCAATTGCTTTACTCTAGTCTTGGAGTGCCCTTGTGTGCATTTGGAGCAGCAATTGTACATTGATTTGTATGAATGAAACAAAACAGGAACAGAGGGAACTGAACATACTGAAGGAAATAAAGAGTAGATTCAGTACCAAATTCTACACTTCGCTGTAATCCCATTGATTTCAGTGGTCAAAGACATGATTATATTTACAGCACATTCATATATAACTACAAAAATGAAGGAGGGGAAAGCAAAAGTAAAAGAAAAAGCTAAGCATGGTTGCTCATACACCAGTATCCCCGCCCCTCAACAAACAAATCACCCAAGAAATTTGTAGTTTAGGAATTAGTATTTTATTGTGTCAAAGGTTTGAATACCAGAAGGGACTTCTGTGATAATCTAAGATAATCTGTGTAATTTTGAGCAACAGTTACCATATTAAGTCTGTAATCTCTATTTGATTTATAGCATATTTTTTAAAAAGATATCCTACTTTGTGTTAAAAACTTCATGCAAATTAAGAAATTTGTTTTGATTAAGCCTTAGTCAGAGAGCTTAATCAAAGAGAGAGACAAAATATGCTATTCAGAGCTTAATCAGAGACAAAATATGGTATTCTGATATTGTTATGTGAATAAACATTTTTTCCCTTAAAAATGTCTTTTAGAAATGTAAACTAACAATTGCAGAAATGCTGATGAAAGCAAACCAAAATGTTTTGCTTTGCCAGAAATTGTTTTTCCAGTGATCTTCATTTACAATTTTTGTTGCTGAGTTTTTATCATTCATTTCCATTTGATATGATTTTTTTTTTTTTTTNAATCTCTGAAGTATGGAAAAATCATTTGTCTTCTAGATCTTCACTGGAGCAGCATTGCCCACCAGTCTTCAGTCATTGTACTACTGCATTTACCTACCTGCTCTCATTGTGAATACTTTTGATAGAGTCATGCATTTTTAACACCTCTGCTTCAAAAGGGGCTATTGCCTATAATAAAAAAGAAAGAAGTATCTGTTTATAGATTTATCAGCAGTAACATTTCATTTTCTATGCAAATTTTGCTATAAGAGGACATGGTAAATTTGGGATTTGGTCTGTTTTACAAATTTACTAGTTAACTTTTTTATTTGACTGATTGCAATCAACTGATGCATTAAAGTATTTCTAATGGCTGTTAGACTGGACTGGAAAATTTACTCTATAGAACAAATTCTTAGTCCTATGTAAAATTCTGAGTGTATGAGAATTTGTTTTGTTTTAAATTAGAACAAAAACCTCATTCCCTGGAATTTCTGCAAAATGGAATATTCTGATTTGGGAACAGTCTCTCTCAAGTCCCTCAACTGATTTGGGACAAGGAGATGAAGCAACAGATTGGATGTAGAAGAGAGAAGAGAAGCTCCTGGTCTTTGGAGGAAAGTAGCAGTCTCTGGGTCACGCAGGGGACAGCAGTCCAGAAGTCAGGGAGACAGACGCTTTCCAGGTAAGCTGCTTTAGAGGCATGGTATAAGCTGGGCTGAAATCAGGGATGCCAGCAAATTATGAGACTAATTGCTGGGTCCTCAGGACCTCCAAGCTCACAGATTCTATTAAAAGCTATCATTGGACTTACGATCTGCATCTTTTTAAGCAACATTGAAATAATCTGCACTATAACATGTTGGAAATCAGTATAAAACTGCTCAAAAAGAATTCTCAGCCCAGAAAGAAAATGAACAAGAGAGCAATGCATGTGACAGGATCCCACTACAGGGATGCAAATCCTGTCTTGTTGACTTCTAAAATGACAAATGCCAGCCAGCAAAATGACGTGTTTAAGCAATGTCTGCCCACAAATTCTCCTGCAGCTATGTGCTGGCTGGCACTATATCTCAAGCTGGGCAGCAGAGTCCTAAAAGACAAGTCTTCCAAAGGGCAGTACAGGAGTATCAGCCAAAGGAGTGACCTGACATGCACAGGCTAGTTCTCAGTCACTGCATCCTTGGCTTCTGGGAAGAACAAGATGAGTGGATGACACAAACTGGTTTGAACACAACCTGGTGTTCCCTATATTCCAAGTATGTGCAGAGCTACCAACCGATCAAATAAATATAGAAAAAAAAACCCTGCCATGTTATTATTTTTGTCTACACTGTCCTACCCACTTCTTTAGCATTGTTTCTATGCAGGGAACCTGGAAATGGATTAGTAGAGAGCTTTTATGCATGAGCTATTTTAGTTGGAGTGGACACTACTCTGGGTTTATTTTAAGAAGGGCCCATTCTGTCCTCTTGCTATTGCCATGGTGACAAAAATGGCCTGAGCCTAATAAGAATTAAGGCATCCTTCCTTGACATTTACTTGCAGTAGGAGGAAGTGGATTTTTTTTTACTGTCAGAATAGAAAGAGGACTCCAGTGTTAACTAGTCTTTAATGTGTTACTCTAAGACAACTTGAAAAAGAGTAACAGAGCAAATATTCTAATAAATGCTTCTGAAGGTCATGGAAGTCAAGGAGTCAGTCCCTAATCTTGGGAGGGTATCAAATTCAAGCTTCCCTAAGTTTTCAGTTTCCATATTTTCTCACACAAGTGAGAAATTAACAAAAAGGTGAAGCTGCCCATTACATTTCTTTTTCACTGGTAATTAGAAGGCAATTCGATACTTAACTTCCCCACAGCTTTAGCATTATTACAGCTTCATGTTTTGCTCACCTGAGCCTTTGTCTTGCTTTGCTCTAGTGTCTTGGTGTTATTCCTACTCTTCTCCATTACAGTTCTGTTTTCAGATATGAACTTGGGTGACTCCAGGACAGGTCTGTTCACTGGGAAAGACGGATTTTCAGGGCCAGGGAGTGGTGAAGCACTGAGTTCTGCAGGGAGACTGTATACCAACAGAGAAATAATGAGGAGAGAAAGGATCAAGCCTTACATGGTTTTGGTACCCAGAAAGATAAAATCAATGCACTCTAAGTAGATAGACAGCTGTGCTATTGACTGAGAAAGAAGTATGGGTTAGCTATGCCTGCTGGCATGTTTTGGCTGAAAGAATGAAATTCCTTAAAACAAATTCCATTCTTTCAAGAGAATCTCAACAACAGGTTCTTCTTTCCACCCAATTAATATCAGTGCAATTTGCTGCTTCCCATTTTTGTTTCCTTTAGCCAAGAGCTAAATATCTTGGAAAATTCAACTACAAGATAGCAAATGGCCAGATATTCTGCTGTTCAGTCCATTCTATGCTATGAAAAGCCCAGATACCTATCAGTCCCCCAGTGACACCTGTAATGGCAGCCCCAAATTCTTCTTTTTCTCATTGCTACCCAAGCATTAGGTAAGCAAACCCCACAGAATCACAGAGAAATCTTGATTGCTCACAGAAGGATTAAATGACATTCAAAATGAAGAAAGATTTTTTTGTTGCACAATACAAGTGGGGAGATATTAGCAGTGGAAAATTTTTTCATTTCATCACATTCTAAAAAACAAACATTGAAATAATATTCTCTGTGAAAATCACTATAACTATCATCCATTGGTCTTACTGTATATAAAAATTGGTCTCTAATAGTAAGATAGTTACCTACCAGTGTAGCACAATCAAGCTTTATGAACAGAATTTTCTCCTCCTTTGTGCAAGGACGAAATGAATTATTTAGAGAGGAGTGACCATTTTTTCCCGTTGATGTAAGATGCAAAAGAGTTGCTAGATCCTTATACTACTAGGAAGGAATCTCACCATTCATATGCTTGTAGTGGTTATCTTGTATAATCATTTCCTTCAGCTTCTACACCTAAATATCAACCAAAATCTCAGACCAAGGAAGGAGCGACCATAGGGAAAATCACAGCACAACTTCCAAAGCTTATTATTCACAACTGCTATCAGTGGAAATACAGGAATGAATTTACTCATTATCTAAAAACACACAAAACAGAACTGATCTGAAAGAACTGGAATAGTGAGATGAGCTACTCACTATTGTGAGTAATCCCATGGCCCTGCAATTCAGTGGGACTTGAGTAGAATGACTGTCAGTGTACACACTGTGGGTCACATGTGAAAAGTATTCACAGTTAATTTCCAATGAATTTGTCACAAACGAGGTGCTTAAAAGCCCATGCAATTGTGACAGGTACTAAATATTTGCAATGCTTGACCCTAGACTGAGCATAAGAAATGGCATGGAGAGAAAGAGATGACATTAGGAAGGAGGGAAGGAAGACACAAGCATGCTATATTTTATAAGACAAGTGGTCATTAGGTTGTCAGCATGGTAATCATGGTGAAGCTACAGAACAATGTGCAGCAATTTTCCATTTATGCTTTCCCTTTTTAATGGAAAAATCATGACATGGTGTCTGTCATAACAAAATCATTTACTCAAAGGACATAATCAAGCAGCCTGACACATTATTCAGAGATTACAAGCTCATCAGAAACAGAAACTCACAAGGTCTTTTTGTGAGTAGAGAAGTGCCTCTCCTCCACTATTTCCAGAGCCCTCCTTCTCTGAGCCTCCTTTCTTCTGCAGCGCTCTTGAAACAGGTTATTCCTGATGGTGCGGAGAAAGTGCTTTGCATTCGCCTTTGCTGACATCTATTGGAATGAGGGATAATGAAGAAGGGAGTGAATTTTCAAATAGGTGCTGCCCAGAAGTAGACACAGTCCAAGGCAAAGGCAAGACATAAAAAGCAAAGGTCCACTTGTTCAACAACTGAAGAAGTTAATGGTTGCTATCTGAGCCGTAAAAGGAGAGCCGAGGTGGATGATGATAGAGTCATAGAATTGTCTAGGTTAGAATAGACCATTAAGATCATTGAGTCCAACCATCAACCTAACACTGCCAAAACCACCACTAAACCATGTCCCTCGACACTGCATCCACCCATCTTTTAAATACCTCCAGGGATAGCAATTCCACCACTGCCCTGGGCAGCTTGTTCCAATGCTTGATAACCCTTTCAGTGAAGAAATTCGTCCTAATATCCAATCTAAACCTCCCCTGGTGTAACTTGAGGCCATTTCCTCTTGTCCCATCACTTTTTACTTGGGAGAAGAGACTGACCCTCACCTCACTACAGGCTCCTCTCAGGTAGTTGTAGAGAGCAATAAGGTCTCCCCTCAGCCTCCTTTTCTCCAGGCTAAACAGCCCCAGGTCCCTCAGCTGCTCCTCATAAGACTTGTGCTCTAGACCCCTCACCAGCTTCACTGCCCTTCTCTGGACACGCTCCAGCACCTCAGTGTCTTTCTTGTAGTGAGGGGCACAAAACGGAACACAATATTCAAGGTGGGGCCTCACCAGTGCTGAGTACAGGGGGGCAATCATTGCCCCAGTCCTGCTGGCCATGCTGTTTCTGACACAAGCCAGGATGCTGTTGGCCTTCTTGGCCACCTGGGCACACTGCTGGCTCATATTCAGCCAACTGTCAACCAACACCCCCAGGTCCTTTTCTGCCGGGCAGCTTTCCAGCCACTCTGCCCCAAGCCTGTAGCGCTGCATGGGGTTGTTGTCACCCAAGTGCAGGACCCAGCACTTGGCCTTGTTGAACCTCGTACCATTGGCTTCAGCACATCGATCCAGCTTGTCCAGATCCCTTTGTAGGGCCATCTTGCCCTCAAGCAGGTCGACACTCCTGCCTAACTTGGTGTTGCCTGCAAGCTTACTAACGGTGCACTTGATCCCCTTGTCCAGGTACTTGATAAAGACATTAAAGAGGACCAGCCCCAATACTGAGCCCTGGGGAACACCACTTGTGACCGGCCGCCAACTGGATTTAACTCCATTCAACATCACTCTTTGGGCCTGGCCTTCCAGCCAGTTTTTTACCCAGCAAAGAGTACACCATTCCAAGCCACGAGTAGCCAGTTTTTCTAGGAGAATTCTGTGGGAAATGGTGTCAGAGGCTTTACTAAAGTCCAGATAGACAACATCCACAGCCTTTCCCTCATCCACTAAGTGGGTCACCTTGTCATAGAAGATCAGGTTTGTCAGTCAGGACCTGTCTTTCATGAACCCATGCTGACTGGGCCTGATGACCTTGTTGTCCTGCATGTGCCACGTAATGCCACTCAGTATGATCTGCTCCATAACCTTCCCCAGCACCGAGGTCAGACTGATAGGCCTGTAGTTCCCTGGATCCTCCTTCTGGCCATTCTTGTGGATGGGTGTCACATTTGCTAACCTCCAGTCAACTAGGACCTCCCCAATTAGCTGGGACTGCTGATAAATTACAGAAAGTGGTTTGGTGAGCACTCTGCCAGCTCCTTCAGTACCCTCAGGTGATGCAGGACCACAGGCAAGAGTGGCTCCAATTCTGCTAGGTAAGCAGAATAGTCTGTCTGGGCCAAATTCAGGCAGCCTGGAAATGCTTAATGCAGGGTTTTGGCAGTTACAATGATTAAGTTCACAGTGACATTGGTAATTCTGCCCACCCAATATATAAGTTTCCTTTTGATCAATGGGAAGAAGTACTTTCATACTTGTATGAAGTGTTAATTGATACAGCCTTCTGTGCCTCACATCCTCCTCTTGTACAATACATTAAAAAACACCCTTCCATTTGTCATAGCATTGCTCAGTTACAACAGCTAAGCTCAGTAGTTGTATTATACAAGGACACAAACCAATTCTGCCCCCACGAAGTGACTCCTGCAGAACACGGGGTAAGCCCTGACTGACTGAACATGAAAACACAAAGAAAACATACAGCGTGCCTCCTAGGCATTTCTCAACATGATAATAACATTATCACAAGATGTCAGCACGGTAAGGAAAAAAAAAGTGCTGATATTTCAAATCCCCATTCAGCAGCCCACTCCCTAGTAATAACAATGTGAAAACTTACCCAGTCAAGGACAGCACCTGCTAAGAGCGGAAGGTATGGGAAAAGTGGCTTACTACTGATTCTTTTATGTCTCACACACAGGATATAAAAATGGTATCTGTCACATTGAGCAGCTTATCTTTTTAATATTGGTATAGATTTTGCCCACGAAAGTAGTATGTCCAGGGTTAGTGTTAGGGTAGGGCTTCATAAAGGAAACCTAAGTTCAGCAATCCATTTGCAATATTGCAGCAACAATGTGGGAAAGCTCAATGTCAACCAGTGTAGGAGAGGAAGAGGACTTCATTTTAAAACAAAACTGATTTCACTCACTCATACTCAGTAACTCACAAGCAGTAACATACATGTATCCAAGTAGTCTTGCCAGCATTCACACACCAAGGTATATTTATACACATGGTAGGGCCATGATGACTTGCAGTGACATGAAGAAAAAGAGATGCCAGTTCTCCTTAAGCCTCCCGCATTCCTCTTAGCGTGACCATGTGTTGGTTTTTGGATGTGCCTTTAGCTCCTTTGGGAGCTGGCAGTGATTGTGATCTTTTGTCTCCTTATTTGGGTGTCTTACGTCTACTTCTTTACTTTCAAATCATCATCTCTTTTGATGGCATCTTCAAATGGCAGTTTGCCTTTTGTTTCAGGCTACCTTTTGTTTTCCTGATTTGCTTGTCATGAGAAGCTGTGTGTGGAAGTGCTGTGATCTGGCTGAGCAGCTAATCTAGGATGCATCATCTCCTGCCCTGTTATATCCCTCCTGCCCTTCCTTGTAGTGCTTCCACATCCACACACTCCCATTCGCTCTCCATTCACACTGATGTTAATATCTCTATTAGAAATCTCTACATGAGGACATCAGTTGCCAACTGATTGCCCTACTTTCTCACAGATGGAGGATGAGGAAGAATAGTTGGAGGAATGAACATCTATCTGTTATTTTTAATGCAGACATTGAGCACGCAGATATAGTTTCTCACAGTTTTACAATAGGGTTTGGTTTGCAGTAAGACAGCAATGAAATGGCTACAATTTCATGTCCCTCCAGACAAAGGGTGACTGCAAGAGTAGTCTAACATTCCTTAGGTTCGGTGCAGACTGGCTACCCAGATATCTTTCATGTTAAGGGCAGGGTTTCAGGAAAGAGACCATGAAGTACAGTTTACTAGGGAAAATTTCATGAGTGCTTTTCAGCTCATTTACTGGTACAGAAGAAGATACTGTTACATAGATGTTACAAACAAACTTGTCTGGTGCTATGTGCAGGATCTTGAATCTCCTGCTCAAAGGAGAAGCTCATCTTCCAAACACAAATTCCCAATGTTGAACTATGCCACTAGTGTAATGAAAGCACAGGTTGTCCCTGTAACAGACCCCAAGGAGGTGAGCTCAGCTGGGCCCATAGAATCATAGAATCATAGAATGGTTAGAGTTGGAAGGGACCTTAAAGATCATCAAGTTCCAACCCCCCTGCCATGGGCAGGGACACCTCTGACTACAGCACGTTGCTCAAAGCCCCATCCAGCCTGGCCTTAAACACTTCCAGGGATGGGGCCTCCACAACTTCTCTGGGCAACCTGTTCCAGTGCCTCACCACCCTCACAGTAAAGAACTTCTTCCTAATATCTAATCTGAATCTCCCCTCTTCCAATTTAAAACCATTACCCCTTGTCCTATCACTAGACTTCCTGACAAAGAGTCCCTCTCCAGCTCTCCTGTAGGCTCCCTTCAGATACTGAAAGGCTGCTATCAGGTCTCCCCGGAGCCTTCTCTTCTCCAGGCTGAACAGCCCCAGCTCTCTCAGCCTGTCCTCATAGGAGAGGTGCTCCATCCCTCTAATCATCTTAGTGGCCCTTTGCTGGACCTGTTCCAACAGCTCCATGTCCTTTCTATGTTGAGGACTCCAGAGCTGGACACAGTACTCCAGGTGGGGTCTCACAAGCGCAGAGTAGAGGGGGAGAATCACCTCCCGTGCCCTGCTGGCCACGCTTCTTTTGATGCAACCCAGAATACGGTTGGCTTTCTGGGCTGCCAGCGCGCACTGCCAGCTCATGTTGAGCTTCTCATCCATGAGCACTCCCAAGTCCTTCTCCTCAGGGCTGCTCTCCAGCCATTCTCTGCCCAGCCTGTATTTATGCCTGGGATTGCCACGTCCCAGGTGGCCTCTTTGTGCTGCATCCCTAAATGAGTCCAAAAGGTTTACAATAAAGTGGAAAAGCTCTGAAATAAAGGAAATTTCATGCAGGAGTTTTTACAAATTTAGGATGAATTAATTTCTGAATAAACTGGCATTGGGATTGGGAGGAAGGAGCACTGGGACACAATGAGGGCCCTTTCCACAGGTTTAAGAATAATCTGTAACTGGCAAACTTGCCATAAATCTCCTTGGTAAGAGGACTTGCACTGTAACGTTTCGTGGCTCTATTCAGTTATTTCAGAACAAAACACTCCTTCTAGAGTTAGAAGCCCCCTTTTTTCCTTTCCTTGAGCCACTGTTCCCAGATTAGTAATGCCATGGCCATTACCAATGCTATGGCCATTACTAATTCCATGGCTAAGACACACGTAATTTCTTCATTAATGTAGTTCAAGAGTCCACTGCCTACTTGCCTACATGGAGAACCTGAACAGGGAAATGAATCAGTACAATGGGACTCTACCTGCACACAGTGTTCCACAACAGGATGTGACCTCTTATGTGGTTTGCTGAGACGGCCAGTGAAAAAGCAGGCTTGGCAAAGGTCAAAATTGAGGCACTTCAGACAGCGATACCTGTGAGAGAAAACAGAAGGATTACGTTAACTGCCCCACAAGTAAGAACTTGGTGTACATGAGCTTGATTACTGGAAATCCAGATCACTGAGTTCTGAAATGCAGAGAAGCATCTTTGTTAGAATAATGACTTCCCTCAGCATTCTTTGAATGCAAGAGTTATTTTGTCCAAATGACACTGGACTCTTCTCCAGAACCCACTAATGATTTTGCTATTATTTATTTGCAGCATTGAAATTCAGCCCAAGGAAGAAACAGTTGTTCTAGCACCCTTTTTGAGAATGTAGTTACATCTTCATATGCTGCTTATGCACCAGCTTATCTCTATTTGCTGTTCTCATGGAACTGTAATATTACTACATTATTGACATTGTATTTGCAACTTTGTGAAAAACTAAGCCTGCAAAAAACTAAAGCTTCAAGCTTACTATTAGTGAAAAGAGAGCAACAGTAAAATGCTTTTCTGAGCATTCTGGTCAGTAGGTAATGGATAGTGCTCTTTTTATACCATTGGGCCATTTTATACCATTACTTAGATGAATAATATGCTAAGATGGATAACTTAACTAGCCATCTAATACACCTCGTTATGGGACAATGAACTAAGAAATGAGATACACAGGTTTAATTTGCTTTAGCACTGAACTGCCAGTTTACTTTCAGTAAGTCTCCAAAATCATGTCTGTGCTAGTAAACTAAAGAGAAGCAGGATGCAGGCTTGAGCACTAGCCTGTGATGGTTCTCTCTTTCCCTATCTTACTTGTTAAACTAGATTATGTACAAAGTTGGTTGCTTAATACAGCAGTTAGAGCCTGTAAAGTATGCAAACAATGCTAATAACTATTTATAATGGATGCTATAGACTACAGTAATTACTGACACACCTGAGGCCTGTAATGGGGAAAATTTTGCAGACTCTGCATCTGGCTTGGTGAGAAACCCTTTCTGTGGCTGATAATCTGTAACATGTAGGGAGCCACAGGAGAACAGCAGGCTCTGATCTCAGCCAAGACAGGAATTCTTCTTCAATGATTGCTGAATTCAGAACCTGGAAAAAATACATCTCAAGTTCAGCCATTTACTTGAAAAAAAATCATGTCTCATCTACAATTACTAATAAAAGCTCTGATATTGGACTCTACTAGCACAGATTTTCCATTCAGTTAAAATGTTACTGGGTTTCAAAGGTTTTGGAATAAATGCAAGAGTCTTCAGTAGTATCTTACTGAGCATCTTTTCTATAAATATAAATCCTCCTGTACTGCAATACTGACAAACAGTTTTGCCCCTTGAAAGTAGGTACTGGTGGATGTTATATGGTGATACACTTGCAATTTTAATCAACCAGCAACATTCAAAATCATTTCCCAGGACATCATAATTTCACTCACCCCATGGAAACAGCTGTGAGTCGCAATTTCCACACAAGACAGAGCGCAGCTTTCTCCCACAATGGCTGGGATCTGCACCAAGAAGAAAGGCTCAAAAACACCCCAGTAAAAAACAGATTTTACCATCATGCACTGCTGAGATGGTGACAGCACACAGATGGTGAGGCATCTATAGAAATGCCATTTTACATACTGTTCTGAAGAAAGCCTGTTCATATCCATACCATCAGTATGCAATTTCATAGTTCAGTATGTGTCGGAATGATTTGCTTCCAGCTCACTAACTGAAATGGATCAATATACTATGTTGCTGTATTAGAATTCTGAAAGACGCTGGTTTTGAACTTCAGGGGTCATTTTCAGATAACATTTTCAGTACCAGTTCAGCTGGAAATACCTGCATGTTAAGGCATTTTTCTGCAATTGCAAGCTGTTCTAGTGAGTACAGACATATGAAGTTTGGAGTTGCTTTAGGAACAGATGTATGCAGCTGTTCCCAGGACCTGTAAGCTCAGGCAAAATGAATGCAGAGAGGCACCAATATGAGTGGTTGCTTTGGCTGAGAAAAGCTACATAATTTGATTCTTCTACCTACTTTGCATGGTTGTTCCCTACGTCCACAGACTGCCCTACTGACTTCAGTCCCATAATATAATAAAACATAAAACGTATCAACCATGTATGTTTTTCTCCTAGATTAGGATACTCCAACAAGCTCTGTTGTGCAACAGCACTGCAATGGCATTACCTGATTTAAGTCCGTTAGTAGGCTTCTCAGGGCACTACGGGTAATCAGGGCCACCTTCCCATCACGGACAGCATAAAATTGGAAGAAAGCTGAAAACAACCAGAGGAAAGAAACTGGAATCCTGGCAGAGCCTGAAATGTCTTCTAGCTACTTATTCTCAAACTGTCTATATAATGATTGCAGCCTACCAAATAAACCCTTCAACAAAGTTCCCCTTTATTGTCTATCTGAGAGGCACTCAGTGACTGCTGTGACAATACTTTCTTCCTACAGGCAAGGGAAAGAGAAGGAAAACAAGGAAATTTTGGTAATTCCTTATTCCTGGCAGTTAAAACAGGTAAGGATGAAGGAAAGAGCTCATTTTCATGGCTGTAAGAGAGATGTTTAAATGTGTTAACACAAAATACGTCCTATTTAAATTGTGAATTGTTAACTCCAAATTGTGATTTGGAAGGAAATACACAATATGCAGTGGGAGAGTATGAGGCCAATACGCCACTTGTGGCCCATTTGTTCTCCATTTTGACCATTCAATTCAGGTAAAAATCTTTGTGCTGCACATTGCACTGGACTACCTTTATCTGTCATACTCAGTTCTTTAAGCATTTTTGTCTAATGTTAAAAGGGCTCTAAAAGCTTCCTAGATCAAATATGTAAAATTGTTTTCTAATCTGTTCTTTTCTGCTAGACAAATAGAACTTGGCCTTCATTTTCAAACTCTGTTTATCTTAAACTTTATTATAACTTGCTCTGAGACTCTTTAGGCAAAGATGGCTATGGACATTGATGGAAAAGTGTTCTTCTGCATCAACCTTTCTCTACAACTAAACAGTCAACATAATTTACTTTTTGCATGGCAGAACTGTATTCTTTTTTAAAGTAAAAGAATTATAATGGAGATTTTTCTCAATGTCCTGTATTTCAGGCAGTGTATAAAACCATGTATTTCCCACCTCTGTATTTGGCCAGTAGAGTGTCTCCTGAAAGGGCAATTAGGGCAGCTGCAGCAGATCTAGTTTTGATATAACCTGTTCCAGATCTAGAAAAATAAAATAGGTTACACCTCATTCACTGAGAATTTAAAAACTGAAATCTCTAAAGAAAAAAATATGTTAGAAAATGTCCCAGTTTGAGGTAACTTTACTTTTTAGCTAGGCCTCTTCTAACTACTGAAATTAACAGCATGTTGTGCGTAAGACTGTTCACTCTCAAAGTGATAAGACCTGTCTTTATAGTTGACGTCAAGGAATGGTAAGCAGCGAGGCAATTGCTTATACTTATTGCCGTAAGAACCAAGAACAGCCAGCTTTGTTATTTGCCCCGTTGGAGGGTTGGAAGTGAAAAAGTGTAGAGGGGTCACACCTGTGGGGAGGAGTGGACAGGACAGGTGACCCTAAAGTGATCAACTGGGTATCCCATCCCATCTGTGTCTGATGCCCAGTATAAAAGCTGAGGGATCAAAGGGTCAGCCCTGCTTTCTTTCACTCTCAACTTCAAAACTCTTTTATATGTGTATGACTGATGTGGCCTTTTAGTGATATTTTATGTCTAGGACCCTTTGTCACTGANTAAAATAGGTTACACCTCATTCACTGAGAATTTAAAAACTGAAATCTCTAAAGAAAAAAATATGTTAGAAAATGTCCCAGTTTGAGGTAACTTTACTTTTTAGCTAGGCCTCTTCTAACTACTGAAATTAACAGCATGTTGTGCGTAAGACTGTTCACTCTCAAAGTGATAAGACCTGTCTTTATAGTTGACGTCAAGGAATGGTAAGCAGCGAGGCAATTGCTTATACTTATTGCCGTAAGAACCAAGAACAGCCAGCTTTGTTATTTGCCCCGTTGGAGGGTTGGAAGTGAAAAAGTGTAGAGGGGTCACACCTGTGGGGAGGAGTGGACAGGACAGGTGACCCTAAAGTGATCAACTGGGTATCCCATCCCATCTGTGTCTGATGCCCAGTATAAAAGCTGAGGGATCAAAGGGTCAGCCCTGCTTTCTTTCACTCTCAACTTCAAAACTCTTTTATATGTGTATGACTGATGTGGCCTTTTAGTGATATTTTATGTCTAGGACCCTTTGTCACTGAACATAACCACAGAGTCAATTGTTCAAGATACCATGCAATCATAAAAGAAAAAGACAGCATCTCCTTCAAAGACCTCACATTCCAAGTAAAATATGTTTACATTTGCAGTACATGTCCTAAAGAAATTCTGCTCTTCATTTGTGGTAAGTCTTTCCAAATATGGAAGAGAAAGCAGGATTACAATCTATTTTTTGTGTCACATTGTCAGGCAGCTTCACTGTGGTCCCAGATATGCATTAAGCTTCTCTTGGGCTGATTCCCTTTTATTTCACTGCAACTCAATTTAATCGAAAGGATTTACACAGGAGCAAGCCTTTAGTTTTGACCATTAGATCATAAAGAATATAGCTTAATTTAGAACCCAAGTTTGCAACATAGGCACCTATTGAAAAAACATTTCTCTATGTGAAGACAAAGCAGACATGAATTGGAAACCATAAATCAGAAAATCCTGGAATCCTATATTTAAGATATCACTTTTGCAAAGCAGTATTGCACTTCAGGATATTGTTACGTAAAATTGTCTTCAAGAACCTTTAGACAAACTGCATTTTTACAGAGCATACTGCATAAAGCTGCAATATAGTCTCTAAAGTAGGAGCTGCATGGGAAACTGTTGGTCAAAAGTTTCTAGAATTCATACATTTAGAACTTTCATAGAAAAAAAAGTCCAAGATTAAAGATAAAGTATACAATCAAAACCCCCTATGATGGTTTATGTAAGCTTATTAAATAAGCTACCAGACAAAAATGGAAAAGCCCTTATGTGCTCTTTCCATGAGAGCTTTCCATCATACTTTCCAGTGGAGAACAGCACTCTACAGAGAAAACAGGATTAGGAGAAAATTATAAGAAGCTTTTTATATACTATATACATGGCAAGAAATGTGTAAATTTTTTTTTCAAAAGTAAGCAAAAAGAAAATCACACACTGTCCTAAGAAAACAGAAAAAAAGACCAAGATAGTCCTGTTAAGAAGATTCATCTAAAAGATTTCCCTATGATGCACACAAATTACAAAATATTCTTGGTGTTTCTAGCTTGTTTCATAATACACCAGTTCATTCTTAGCCCTAATTCATTTTTTTAAGTCCAAAAAAAACCCCGACCATAATATGGGACCTTAAGCAGTAGTGATGATATTATTAATGAAAGTAATGAAAGTGATTCAAGAAAAAGTCCTGCAGACCACCTACACCTCACTCACTTTCAGTAAAAAACTGCTCTGATGCAGAAGGGAATATATTTCACCTGTGGTGAATAAATTGTACAGTGAACTTAGCCTTTTAAATCTGATGCAATCACAAACCAATCCTGCCTTTAGTAAATGAATTTGTTATTCACAAACAATACATGAGAAAAGGACAGTCTGTGAGTGTACACTCTTTATTATTCCCAGAAACTATTTGCTATTCACAGGAGCTAACTGATCAGTTTAGTTACGAGACTGTAGTTTTGTTTCATTATTGGTCGTCGAACTCTTTAAGTTGCAGAAAATAAATAATTAAAAGTGACTGGCAAATTCTTGACCTCTTCATGGGTACTGTCATTCAAAGGGAAATACAGATTTTTTTTCAGGAATATATCAAAGTATCTTGGCAGTCAAAAGAAGAGATACTCTCTGTAAAGCTGTTCACAAAAAAAGTTAGCATGGACTGGCAGACAACTGGACTTCCAGATAATTTTGGAAACATTTGACCACTGTTTCTCTGATAAATCTTTGTGCCTCATTTTCCTATAGCTGAACTATTTCTATGGTGTATACCAAGAAAAATACCATCAAAATGGGAGAGTTTCATACAGAAATGGTATAAGAGTGGCAGAAACTGACTTAGTCTAGCAGTATTTCACGATTACACGATTTCACGATTATTTTACATTTGTGCTCCCTCTCACCTGTCATAGATGGCAACTAACAGGCTCAAAGTGAATTCAGCAGCTCTTGGATCCACCTGGCCTGGTTTTTCTAATCTCGCCCTCTGGAACAGTTTCATCAGCATTCCAGAGATCTGCTGCACTTTCAGATAAATCTGCTTTTCCCTCTGTCTCCGTTCACTTGACAGGATGTGCTGAATCAGAGAAACATCAATCAAATCCACTGTGGGAAAATTAAGGGAGAAATGAATGAGGATCTCCTTTCCTTCTATGAATGGAAGCTTGACATATTTTTATTAGAAGTGCTTAGCTAAGCCAAGTCTGTAAAATGAAGTCTAAAACAGTACGCAACATAAAAAGGAAATAATCTTGGAAAAGTCTTGCTGAGTTTATGGATGTAGCAAAACTTGTGAGGTTACAAAGACAGAACAGCTCAACTGAAATTCCCTGGATGTGATTTTTGGATAAATAGGAAGGAAATAAAATTGCACAATTAACTGCATCCAAATTAATCAGGAAAATAGCGTGATTAACTGTATCCAAATTATAGACCTAACTTTAATTCCACATACAAGATAACATAAAACCACACACCTTGCAGTACTTCCGGAAAAAGCTCCCCTGAGACTGTGAAAACAATTTGTGCTTTGATGTAAGCTTTCTCCTCATCCAAAAATACAAAGAGAAGAGGGGCACTCTGGCCAAGAAAGGGGCAAATAGGCTGTATTATAAATGTGCCATGGAATAACCAATACCCACTGGGAAGGGAGAGCTACGGTTTCTTAAAGGCCGCATTCGGTACTGCAGAGACATGATCAATTAGATTTAACATTGGAAGAGAAAGATTGTAGCAGATTGAAAGTCTGTAGATTGCTGAAGACGCAGAGAACCTACAATATGTCATCTATGGTCTTTCCAGTGCAGATGGGAAAATACCAGTGTGAGACACTGGTGAATCTCAATCTGGAAACCCATGTGTAATTCTGGTCAACAGCGTTCAAGAAGGAGTAGAGTAACTGGGATAGATGCCTAGAGGAGACATGGAGGACTAGACAACAGATCTAATGAAAACTAGTACCTGTGTGAGTAGGTACTTCCGTGCTGTGACACATAGCACCAGGCAGATCTATTGTATCAGGGCTGAGATCAGACTAAATACATCCATAGAAGAGCATGTCCAAATGACAAAATATGGCCAAGGCCAACAAGCTAGTCATCTTTCCTGTGCTGCCTTGAAGACCTCACTTGCAATGTTGTGCATTTTCAGCAACACACTGTTTCAGGTGGAAAAATCAAGATTTCCATGCATTTTAGCTCAATATGGAATTTACCTCCAGCTACATAGGTTTTCTGGTTTATCATTTTATTTTGTTCTCATTAATACTTATTAATAATAATGCCTGTCAATGCCTTATCAATGATCCAAGATTATTTCCAATAAATCAACTCCTAAGAAACACATGAGAATTTGACATTTAACAAGAATAATAATATACCGATAAAGTTACATAATTGCCAGTGATGTCTACATAGCAGTGCTGCAGATTGTAATAATAATTTGATTCTCCCATGCCTTTAGAATTTTACTACAGTATTTCCACTGACATTCAAAAAGGGAAAAACTCCCCCCCCGCCAAGTTTGCATATGAAGTACTATCTAGTTCTTAAGTGTTCATAATGCATTCTGAGATTCTCAGGTGGAAAATAAGAGAGCAAAGTAGTATAATAACTCATGGTGACAGCAACACAATTTTTTTACAGATTCTTCTCCCTGTCAAAGAGTTCTCTTCAGCTACTAACACTGGCACAGACTTTGTACAGAGCGTAGTTTTAGGGCTGTTCTGTAGACGGAGCTCTGAACATCATTGAAGGCTTCTGTGAAAGAAAACAAAAACATGTTACAATAGAGTGCTTCATTTCAAAAAAAGGAAGGAAGGAAGGAAGGAAGGAAGGAAGGAAGGAAGGAAGGAAGGAAGGAGGAAAGATTGTTTAAAAATTAAAATAACCATAACGGGATTTGATCAAAACCTATAATACTCTGAAGGAAAATTTTGAAAATAGGAAAAAAAAAAGAATTTTTTTTTTTTCCAATAGCTTTGTGTGGAAAATGGTCTTCCAATGACCAGTGACATGACAAGTTGTAAAAACAGTATTTAACATAGAGAGCACACCTGCTTCTTTGGGAATCAAGTCTATTCGTGGACCAGAGAAAAGGATATGCACTGTACATACTTTTAGCCAAGATCATAATGAAATAGTATTTCTTCAGGCAAAACAGTTTCATCAGAGATGCTCTTCTACAAGGAACAGTTTGTCAGTCTGCACAGCAGGACTTTTTTTTTGGATGCATATTGTTTCAAGCATTAAACAAATTTTCTGTCAAGATCAATATTTGAGACTCTTGCAGAAGATAAGCAATTTACCAGAGCAACTGGCTTTTGACATGTCTACTTAGTAATCCCACTCAAGTTGCTTGACTAAATCCCATACCTTTACATGATTTCAGCTCATTCCTTTCACATCATTAAAGGATATTTTGCTGGGTGGGAACCAAGGGCTTCTGAACATGACCTATACATGATACTTTATACACATACCTAGAACTTCAAAACAAAAACAAAGGTTTGTTCACAAAGCTTTAGAAACTAGAAAGGGATTTATCATTTATCCCCCCGTCCTCAGAGGCCCTTTTGTCCTGTACTTCAGAGAGAAAGAGTTACTCACAGTTGACTAAGGTCAAAGGTAAGCAACAAATATGCATAACAGTAGAAATAACTCAAGAAACTTTCTACCTGTTGAGTCTGGAAATGAGCTGTGCACAATAATTTCCCACAAATGTACCAGACTAATGTTAACAGTCAGCAAATTATGGGCTCTGCTGGTTCCCAGATGCTGCCTAAGATATAGAAACAAGCCAGTATCTGCTATACCATCTGTTGCGTCCTGCTCTTGTCATACTATGTTTTGTGATATTATTTGGAGATGTAGTGTAGCATGTCATACAATGTGAAAAATGAGTTTTGATTTCCACGCATCATCAGTTCTTTCTCTCCAGTAAAATGATCCAAACCTCTTTTGAAAGTAACAGAAAGACTCCCACTTTCAGTAGGCTATGGATTAAATTCCAAATGCTTATTTTCAAATACCAATGCCAGAAACACACACACGATCCAACTCAAAAACCTTCCATGTGCAAGATGACTTTCTAAGTGGAGGGAATCTGTTTTAGTAGCCATCTGCTACTCACTTCAAGTCCATCCTTACAGACAAAATGTGGCCTCAAAGTCAGGCACTCTGTGCCTGTCAAGCACTAGTTCCAGAATTAGCTTGCAAGAGCACACAAGTGAAACAGCAGACAAAGGAAAAAAAGCAGAAATGAAATATAAAATATTTTAGGATTATTATTTATGAGAGGCTACTTAGGGGCATTTAATTATTTCATATGTCATAGGAATGAAGACAGAAAACCAGCAGTGGGTCAAATTTCACTTCAAGACTCATAAATGCCCTTTTTTGAGAAGCTGACAAAGGAATTCCTACACATATAGAAAAGACTGCATTGTTTCCTGACATCTTTAGCTGGTTGCCTGCTAGTTCTACATTTTGTGCTACTTGTTATGTAGCAGATGAAGTATCCACTAAGATTTTGCACTCAAAAAGGAGGCGTATGGCCATCCCTCATGCTTATTCTAGAATACGTGAAAAAACTTTATCGTATATTATAAGTTAGGGAACATGGCCCCTGTGCTCCTGACCATTCCATGAGCCAAGGTGATAATGGCAGGGAAGGTGCCAAGGACAGATCCAAAAATAAAGGTAGCACAGCACAGCTCAGTGATTTGTCATTTATGTTACAGTTACAGCACTGAGATTCTGAAAGTGGCATGACTTCACTACAACTCATTAGTTTCTGTCCAAACACACAGAAACGCCTCTTGAGAAAAGCTGGGGGAAAAAAAAGAGAAAAATCCTTACCCTGCAAGTCTGGATCCATTTAAAATGAACAGATGGCATTAGGCGTTCTATAATGAAACAAACCAAAGTGTAAAACCACATTTTCATGGCAGAGACATATCGAACCACTCATATCAAACCTTTTAATCTGAACAATTTACTGGATGTATTTCAGAGATTAAATTAAACAGAATTACATAAAACAACATGATAGTTTTGGTGCCAAGTACAGCGAAACTCCAGGAAATTGCATGCTCTGCATGCTTTCTGCTCAGGATAAAGCAGGAGTAACTCTAGTAACTACAAAATTGTATCAGTTTGAAAACAGTCCCCAAAACGGTTTCAAGTACAGGAAATGGGATCTTTCACTATTGAAGAGTCCAGTGTTTATATACAGGATTACTACACAGTCCATAGCGTATAATTTCAGGTCAGAGAGGGCATACGTTTATACCAGTCTCTTCCCAAGATTAATTGCAATTGCTCACAAATATATTTTCTAAAATTTTCCAACTGAAGTTTTCAGCTAAGCTGACATTATATATTTTGAGCTGAGAAGGAAGGGAAAAAGGAAGCATAACCACGAATCTACTTCTTCATACAACCCTGAAAGGAAAAGTAATTGTGTCCTTCATAATAATAGAAACTGAATTCTCCTCTGAGGATTTATTTCATTAAACATAGAATCATAGAATGGTTTAGGTTGGAAGGGACATTAAAGATCACCTAGTTGCAACCCCCTTGCCATGGGCAGGGACACCTTCCACAAGACCAGGTTGTTCAGAGCCCCATCCAACCTGGCCTTGAAGACTTCCAGGGATGGGGCATCCACAACTTCTCTGGGCAGCCTGTTCCAGTGTCTCACCACCCTCAGAGTAAAGAATTTCTTCCTAATATCTAATCTAAATGTACCCTCTTCCAGTCGAAAACTGTTACCACCTGTCCTATCACTCCACTCCCTGATAAAGAGTTTGTCCCCATCTTTCCTGTAGACCCCCATAACATACTGAAAGGCTTCTATAAGGCCTCCCCCGAGCCTTCTCTTCTCCAGGCTGAACAACCCAAACCCTCTCAGCTTGTCCTCACAGGAGAAGTACTCCAGCCCTCTGATCATCTTTGTGGATCTCTTCTGGACTCACTCCAACAGGTCCATGTTCTTCTTGTGTTGGAGGCTCCAGAGCAGGACGCAGTACTCCAGGTGGGGTCTCATGAGAGTGGAGTAGAAGGGCAGAATCACCTTCCTGCACGTGCTGGCCGCGCTTCTTTTGATGCAACCCAGGATGTGGTTGGCTTTCTGGGCTGCGAGCACACATTGCAGGGTCACGTCAAGCTTCTCATCCACCAACAGCCCAAAGTCCCTCTCCTCAGGGCTGCCCTCAATCCATTCTCCACCCAGACTGTGTTTGAGCATGGCACTGCCCAGAACCATGTTCAGGACCTGACACTTGGCCTTGTTCATCTTCATGAGGTTTGCACAGGCCCACCTCTCAAGCCTGGCCAGGTCCCTCTGGGTGGCATCCCTTCCCTCCAGCGTGTTGACTGCTCCGCACAGCTTGGTGTCATCAGCAAACTTGCTGAGGGTGCACTCAATCCCAACATCCATGTCACCAACAAAGACATTAAACAGCACCGGTCCTAGTGCTGACCTGAGGAACGCCACTCATCACTGCTCACCACTTGGACATCGAGACGTTGACCCCAACTCTTTGAGTGTGACAATCCAGCCAATTCCTTATCCACCGAGTGGTCCATCTAGCAAATCCATGTCTCTCCAATTTAGAGGCAAGGATGTTGTGCGGGACAAATGCCTTGTCAAATGTCCAGTGTCAAATGCCTTGCACAGGTCCAGGTAGAGGATGTCAGCTGCTCTTCCCTTATCCACCAATGCTGTGACTCCATTGTAGAAGGCCACCAAATTTGTCAGACACAATTTGCCCTTAGTGAAGTAGTGCTGGCTGTCATCGATCACCTCCTTATTTTCCACATGCCTTAGTATAGTTCCCTTATCTACAGTGAGCGGTTCCTCATTCTCCTAGTCCCTGCCTTTGCCTTCTGTTTGCCGCCTTATCCCATGGTACTCTGTCAAGCAGATCCCTGAAGAGGCCAAAGTCTGCTCCCCTGAAGTCCAGGATAGTGAGCTTGCTGAGCACCCTCCTCATTGCCCTAAGGATCTTGAACTTCACCATCTCATGGTCACTGCAGGCAAGGCTGCCCTTGAGCTTCACATTTCCCACTAGTTGCTCTTTGTTGGTAAGAACAAGGCCCAGTATAGCACCTCTCCTTGTTGGCTCTAAACTACATTATAATTTTAAACATAAAAATATAAATATAAATTCACTGTAGTAACTATCTTCCAGTCAATATGACAGTTGAAAAACACTAAGTATAACAGATTTAAGTTACACGAGACTCCAAAGGCCACATATATGGCTTTTACTGGAGGAAAAAAGGAAACTTGCGAGTATAAATACAAATTAAATAGCTGGAAACTACCTAAAACTTAAAATTACCCAAACTGTCACTTTATTACATTTTTCCAGTGACAGTCATTGATCATTTGTCACAAACATGACAGAGTATTGGCCAATTATGAAGCACAAATATTCAATTATCTATTCAATTATCTATAATTATTGAGTCTACCATAAATGTGATGGTGAAAGCTGCAAATTCGTGTTTCAGTCTTTAAATAACCTATAAATATTTAAAATTATGGGATACAGATTTACTTCTTCATTGAAGACTACAATGCCACAGTTTTTATTGAAGTCCTTCTTTAAAAGAAATAGCACTATGTTTCTTTTTACTGTTCTTCTATTTTCTTCCTTACTAAGGTTCAGAGCTTGGACTCAACCCTGGGTTCTGCAAGACTGCAGTTCTGTCCAACATTTACATAAGTATGTAAATTTGCTTATACAATTACTCCTAAAATGGATGCAGTAGTATATGCCTCTGCATAGTTTGACAGAAAAGTCAGTGTAGGGAAATCAATGAAAACAGAAGGTTCTAAGCAATGAATTAAATAGAAATGTTTAGTGAAAGCTACACATAACAACCTAAAAGACAGACTTTCAAACACACAGCTTGCCTCATGTTTTCCTCCTTTTTTTCTCTCCACTAAAGGTACATAAAATAAAGCAAGAGGATGAATGTAAAAACACACAGGTTAAACCCAGATTAGAGCTCACTCACTAGAATTTCCTCCCTCAAATAAGAACAGATCCACTGACGTCACTGAGTTATGGAGCATGCATAATCTATTAGCACTTGATACTTACTGTAAGACGACAAGCACTCTATCCAGCACAGTGCAATGTCTAACCTTTAAATTACCCATATGGATAAGCACACTATACTCTTGTACTAGGACATTCATGGTCCCAAATTTAAGTATGTGTTTATGTGTTTTACCAAACTGGCTGTCATTGTGCAACTTCATAACATCATACCCATGAACCCTCCCTCCAAAAAGTTATGAAGGGCATTATTAACACATGTACAGTCCACATTTTTATGTACAAAACTCTATGGAGAGTCCAGATCTTGACTGCAGTAGGAGTGCTTGGATTAAATGGACAGAATCTACTTCAGTGTCAGCATATCTACTTTATAATGAACATTGTATGAAAGCAGACGCAGAATCTGCCTGCCAAAGCATCAAATCCGAACTAACTCTGCTCGTTGATACACTATTTCAGCCAGTGTGTTGTATTTCAGCTACATGTGCCCTTTATTAATAATTAAAAAACTTCCACAAAACAAAAATAATTTTAAAATTCATTGCAAATGTACAAGAAATAAATTTTTACAATTATAAACTCCAGTCTCAGTAACACAAATACTGTTATGTGCAGAGCAAGAGTACCTTTATTCTTGAATCCTATTGGAATCTGCAGGAAAAGTAACATGTTTGATTACTTATATGTATTTAGTTTGCCTATACATGTTGTCAGAATATGTGCTTTAGCAAATAAAATGCATTTTTAAACATAATTTACACACTTATATTAAAGTACAGAGAAAGATAAACCAGATCAAGTAAGGCAGAAATCTCCCGTTAGATCAATTGACTTGACAACAGAGGCCTACATTCTTTTGAAATCAGACAACATACGATCAACATTTTAAATATGCATAAAATAAACTACAATGACTTTTGTTCCCTGTGAAGGGTGAAAACATTCTATGTTGTGTTCAAAGGTCAAAATTATTGCCTCTTGTTAAATACAGTAATGCTGCTTACCTTTCTCTCAGCTACTTACTAAAGGCCCAGAAGCCAGACAACACCGCCAGAGAAGTCCAGTAGTTTTATAGCACTTAAAAGTTGACTTCAAGACACAGTTCTAAAGGTTTTGCTTTTAAATGAATGCTGTTCACAACAAATGCCTGGCAAAGGCCCAGATCAAAGTATCAGGTAATTGTCTAAACAGTCAAAACAGAGAACCCTAATTAATTAGTAATAAATATCTTGAATTATTAAAGATAAAACTTCTTTGATCTTTATTTCAAAGCGATTTTTTCTTATTGTTGGAGCGCAATATTTCTAAATTGAGGGGCCTTCACTAAGCATAGCAAACACCCGAGCTGCTGAGAAACAGTGTTGCTATAGAGACTGAAAATGAGGTGGAAGCTGGCACAATAATGCAAAAAGCACAGTGTGCAGGAACAAACAGTTGATGCAACTACGCAAAGAGGAAAAATAGCAAGTGCTAGTGGTAACGTCCTAGAATAAGAATTGTTCAGAGCAACCAGAAAGCTTACACACTCGTCAGTACACCCAAATGCTAGGGTTTACACCGAATATATATAACATTTGTAAGACACATACATTTATCTTTTTCATTTTTTTTCCACAGTAACTCAAACACCCAGGTAGTAGGATTCACCAATGCTATGAATACCCTGCATACATAGCATTGCTCAGCAACGTGAGAAAACATGTACCAGAAATTACTTGTTACTTACAGAAAACGTAAACTTAGTGATGACTAAGTCTATCACTGTGCTACAACTGTAACCAACTTCGAATATGTTATCATATTTTAGCTTCCCTATAATTTTAATTCTTTCTTTCTCTCCTAAGCAAAAGCTAGGAAAAGAAACTAGTTTCCATTCTATTATGCTTCCATGAGGAAAGACCTGAATTTCCCTGCAAGCCAGCAGGCAAATCTAATTAGAATAATTTAGGACACGAGAGACATCCAAGGTACTTGTTTTCTCTTTCTCCCCCAACTTCTGAGAAGAAATATTTTGCCTGTGGTTTTCAGGTAGTTCCTTAAGAAGTCTAGTAAGCCTGCAGGAACAATTAACTTCCTTCTCATTAACAGCTGTGCAGTGTTGGTGTTTGAATCGCAGTCTGTTGGAACTACTATCTCCACAGGTAGAATAAAAAATTTCAGAGAGCAAAAGACTGACAAATCATATTCCATATAGAAAAAAAAAACCTAAATACACACTAGAGAAGCCAACTTTTCCTCTCCTGTCTTGGAGAACGAGCTATGGAACAAACCAGCTGGTTTGTAAAGACTACTAGCAGGATCCTTTCCTGCAATGCTCTCCTGAGACATCTGCCTCCAGATGCTCCTCAGAGACTCAGCCAATTTTCTGTGCATACACTACTAGAAACTAATTCCCTGGAGACCACGTTCTCATGAAATGAACGGTTCCCAACCACTTTCTTCAAGACGTTTTACAACACCTACCTCTACAACTCCCATGTGAACTCTTCCATGAAGATACTTGTAATAGTATCTCAGTTCCTGTAAGTGTTGCTTCTCCCACATACATTTCACATGAGAAACTACTCTTCTACCTCCCTTGTGATACCCCAGCTTTCTGAGCTCCTCTTTCCAAGACCAGTGACACACCCCTCCTCATTCTGTCCACATCAGCTCATAAATAACAAAATAACTCCTCTTGACTTCCTCATGTGAAGTCACCTACCCCTGTTCAGAGTTTGAACCCCGACTTGAACAGAAATAATGAATTTATTTCAACTGTATGTATCTGATTCAAAGAACAGGAAACTTTTTATTTTGCTTTAAACACTCACAAGTACAATAATATTTCATTTAACACAGTCTCCATCTTTTAAGACACCAACGACACGCAAGTGAAAATGGCTCCTCAACAACCCTGTTTAGACAAGGACTTAATTAATTCCATGTTTGACTTAAAACTTACGAGTAGTCCCTATGAAACTCATGAAATAAATAAAAAAAAGAGAAAAAAATGATCTTGTCGCTAAGGAAATGCATGTAGTTAAATTTTTATGTTAAAAATTAATTTTGCCTAAGAATACACTCTTACACAAGTACTGCATTTCATTACATCTGAAACAAGAACTTGGAGTTATAAAACTGCTACTCTATGTGTGACATTCTTGCTCAAAATTGTCTTAATATGAATGTTTTAGATATTAAAAGATGTTTTTGAAACAGGTTATTGGTCTGAAGAAATAAGTTGTTGGATGTAAATGAAATTAAAGCCAGGAGGAATTTTGCTTTGGTCTCCAGATTAAGAATGTTACATTCACATTGTTTTTGAAATATTTTTCTGCCTACAGATTTCCAGGTTTTTGATGAGTAAAATACTGTAAAAGCTATGACAATGTTTAGCCTTTCTTTGTAGTTTGCTCTTTTGAGCAATGGAAACAATGTTTTAGTGTGGAAATTTTCAACATTTCTCCTCCAGACAACTCTGGCTAAAGTGAGCCAGCAGGCAAGGTTTCCATCTCTGTAAAAAAAGCAAAACCAGTACATATTTTTGCCAACCTTCTAAAATACACATGCAAGGAGATAAGCAGGGCATTTAGGCAATCCTTGAACAGTATGGCACTTGATATGAATGTCACAAGAGAAGGCCACAACTAAGCAGTTAGCTGCTAGCAGCAGAAATGCCTTCTGCTTAGTGTTTAAAGCAGCCACAACAGGAACGGGACAGCTCCACAGAAAAGCAATGTCATACAAGTAGAGACCAAACAGGGAAGGGCACTCCTATCTAACTGGGAATCTCTTGTCTGGATTAATCAAGGTCATGATTACTGGAATAATTAAACTCTGCACTTATCAAGAAAATCTTACTGTGTCTGTAGTCCTTTCCTGAGAAACAAGTATGGATAACCAAAAGCTTATGTGCTCACGAAAAGCCCTGGGCATCAAGCTCCAAATAGTTTCCCCATTCTTCAGCCTGCCCTTAATGCAGAACAGCTCATAGTACGGTAAGTGCTGATATAAAAGGACTGGAAATAATTTGAAGGAAGGGAGAAAGAAAACTAACTAGGGAAAAGGCCTGTAGAACCTAAAAGTAGAAAGAAACGGCTACAACATTGGGCAAGTGCAGGAATTTCAGAACCTGAGAATAGGGGAAAAGTGAGAAAACAAAAATAAAACATACTTTAAAGTTCATCTGTTCGTATTTTGATGAATTATTCTTATTTCTTTTATATAATCTTAAGAGGACAGAGAACTTGAAAAGCAAAATAGGTAAGAAAAGCAGCACAGAAAGATTTGGGAGAAGATGTGGGGGTTTTATTCTGTATAGGAAAAGTAGACTGTGGGTTCAGGGGTGTTTTGCCATGGCAGTTTCATGTAGCCTACAGCCTTCCCACATGCTCCTAAATATTACGAAGGGATATTGGAGTTGTTCTATAGATTTTTAGTTGAAATTTCTCATATCATTGTGCATTTAAAAAAATCAAGTCATTATAAACTCTGCGTGTCATTAACAAAGCAAAATAACTTAATAATTTATAACGTAGGGATCTCTAAAATATCTGCCATCTATTGCAATTGGAAGAAGTGGCAGATGTGGCTGCCACTTACTGAGATTGCCTTCTCCACAGAAAGTAGGAATATCTCTTTTTTTTAGCCTTCTGTCTTTGGGTGTCTCACCCTTTTCTTCTGACTGGCTTATTGACTAAAGATACTGAATGAACTGTTTGGTACTGTGCTTGAGTTTCAATTTACAGTCTTTTTTTCCTCTGTTAGAAATTCAACTCATTATTTCTAAATAGTAAACTATAGTAAAGCACAGCTTCAAAAACATATAGAAGGGCATATGGTGAAATGCTTTTCTAATACTGGTTAAATAGGGGTTAAATAATAAATAATAATAGTTAAATAGGGTTAAAAAGATTATATATTTACTAATAACCTAAGATAAAACATGTCATGCTAAATGTATTATTTATGCTCAGCTTTTGTATTTGTGATCTATGAATGACACAATAGAAACTTATCAAAACAAGGGTGCTACTATGCAGGTTTGCTCTTCCTATCACCATGCCCCAGGCATGGTCAGGATACATCAGACAAGCACTTGTTATTTATATTCCTTCCTGAAGGATTTTATATCCACCTTAAATGAAAGGGACATAAAATAAGAATCCATTACTTCAATTCTCACTCAAAACTTGATCTCATCTTTTTATGGGGAGAAAAACCCACCTTGACGCAAATATTTGTACAAGTGATTTATTCAGATTTATTCAATAACAGATGTATTTCTTCTATTTCCTTTAATGCAATGAGCTTTTCCTGAATGGAAAAAAAAGCAGCTTTAGTATCACCCATTCTTTTCATCCATTGTATTTTTTAGCACAAACTTAAAATATGTTAAAACAAAATAATCCTTACCTATTACTAGTATGACTGAAGATCACAAAATCTGATTGAAGCTAAACTGTAGAGTTTGGGACCAGTCTTTTTAGTATTTTAATATTTAATCAAATTAAATTATTTTTGTCTCCCTAAGTGACAAGAAGTTCATGATGAAATTACTGATCACTGATTTTGTATTTTCTGAAAAATCCCTAATCCTAGTAAAATCTAGCCTTCATTCATGCAGAGTCACAGCCATGAGGATCCCAAAAGATGAATCTCCCGGCATAGAACTACTTTGAATATCACACAAGCAAAACCAACATCAGCAGCACAGAATGTAGAAACATTAAATTAAAGCTCATGTTTCTGTTTTGTACAAAGCCTGCAGAAGTTGGGGATCCAAATTCTAAAAATTTATTTTATCATCTCCTTTTTGGGCAACAGAACAGTTGTCTGTTCATGTCAATATATAAATACTACCTTACACTTATAAATACCTGGTATTTATCACACATAAGTGCATGTATGAAATTTGTATGTCTGACATTTGGAGTAAAGGTCTCAGTATTCAAAGTTATATTGCAACTTACCCATAGGTGGCAGAATGGGTATGCTACTAGATAAAAGAAATCATCACCTGAATCAGCTCATGGGCTATGCGTCCCAGAACTTCTTGGGTCGTTTCACTAATTTCTAATTCTGTCATGACTTCCCATTTACCATTCTGGAACCTCACCGGCATAGAGAAGACAATTCCTTCAGGAAGGCAAAAATGACCTGAAGAGGGAAAAAATGACCCAAGCAAATTATTTCTGGTTAAAAAAAGCATCCTTACCAGTGCCAAAATTAAGCCCTACAGACTTGCAGAAGTCTGCAACTGTAAGATCTTGTATAAATGGAGAGTGCTTTTTTCAGCGTACAGTTCAAAGAGTTCCCCTTTCACTGTAACTTTGTATTTCAGTTAGATGTGCATGAATCATAGATCAGAGATTCTTAGAATCATAGAATCATAGAATGGTTTGGGTTGGAAGGGACCTTTAAAGGTCATCTAGTCCAACCCCCCCTGCAACAAGCAGAGACATCTTCAACTAGATCAGGTTGCTCAGAGCCTGGTCCAACCTGACCCGGAATGTTTCCAGGGATGGGGCATCTACCACCTCTCTCAGCAACCTGTTCCAGTGTTTCACCACCCTCATAATAAAAAATTTCTTCCTTATATCTAGTCTAAATCTACTCTCTTTTAGTTTAGCAGGCCCTGCTAAAAAGTCTGTCCCTTTGTTTCATATAAGCAACCTTTAAGTACTGAAAGGCCGCAATAAGGTCTCTCCGGAGCCTTCTCTTCTCCAGGCTGAACAACCCCAGCTCTCTCAGCCTGTCCTCATAGCAGAGGTGTTTCATCCCTCTGATCATTTTTGTGGCCCTCCTCTGGACCTGCTCCAACAGGTCCATGTCTTTCTTTTCTGTGCTGTAACTCAATCGCTGTAACAATTTTACAATTTTACAATTTAAAAAGGAGGAAAACGTAAAGTTTTTACTTCATCCAAGGGTTAAACAAGGGTTAAATGGCTCTTGTGAAATGTTCCGTTTACTGGTCGACATAACTACACAAGAAGAACATGTTTTTATAACTTAGGCTCTAGGAACTATAAAGAGTCTTTGCACAGAACACTTTCACCAGAAAAGCACTTAAACTAAAAGGCTAAGAGACAATCTACAACAAGACAACATAAGCCTAAGAGATGCTTGTAAGAAGTGAGTATCAAATCACATGCTCTGGAGAGCAAAATTGCTAAGATTTGGAGGCTCTTATGCTGAAACAAACTCAGACTCCCATTATATCATAATTTGTTTTACAAGTTCATATTAAATTTAAAATCCTGATTAAAAAATATCATTATACATACTGGGGAAAGCTATAAGAGAATACGTGAAGCAAAAGTAGATTTACCTTCAGTAAGTACTCCCACAGAAATGATCTCCCCAGGAGGAGAGCCATGATACCAGTATCTCAGTGCAGTGGCTACCGCATGAGCAGGTAACATTCCTTTACAATCACGGACCCGGGAGCCCAGTGAACTCTGTGCAGATAGAAATTCTGAATGGATCCATTCACTACCAACAAAAAAAAAAAAAAAAGGGAAAAAAATAAAAACGAAGGAAGAAAAAACTAAGTTGACTGCAGGAAGAGTAGTTTTCTAGAGGAAAAAAGAACTAAACCTGAGGGAAGAAAAGAGTTGAAACTTATTCAAACTTCACTGCTGAAGGCAAGGCACTTGGAGAGAGAAAAAATAGGGTCTAACAAAAAGTGTCTCAAAAGGTAACAACAAGCACTATTTATCTACGAAAGTTAGGTCATATACTCAAGCCATCACCTTATTATCATTATTTATATGTATTATCATCTTACGTAAGAACCAGCCATGAACCATAACGCACCCGTGCTAGGCAAGTACAAGTCTAGAACTAAAGAAACATCTGCTGTATGCTCGGTTTAGATGAGAGTGGGAGATCCATATAGCCAGGCTCGAGTGCATGTCACATCTGCCGCCCTCTCCCTGCACCCATCCTTTCTCTGCTACCTCTCTTTCCACAAGAAAGAGCTGCTAGTAAGGAAAAGGTTAAATGTGAGATGACACCTGAATGTGAGGAGAAGCAACAACCTCCTGAAAGGCCAAGAGCACTCCAGGAACAAGGGACAAGAGGAAAGGAGGAACCAGGAGCCCTCTGAAAGAAGTCAACTAGCAATGCTGCTGGAAACACAGCAGACAGGGATGGTCTGAAATATAGTAAGGGGGAAGAAATAGAGTTGTGGGAGGTTTTAGTGCTTCAACAATGTTCTAGAACATCAGATTTTTCTCCAGTTAAGTCAAGTTAAGAAAATTATTATTGCTATCTGAAACAACAAGAGACGGCGACACCCATAAAGGACAGATTTTCATCCGCATTTTTAGAGAAAGAAAATTAGAAGAGAGAGTTACTGGCATTATCTAGCGATGGTAACATTTTTCACACCTGAGTGAAATTTTTTAAAAGACTTCTTCCCTTACTTTTTCTTTCTGATCTGCTGTGAACGCATTGAAGTGGATGTATAATGCATATTCAACATAAAGAAGCTATCTAGCTGCCAGGTATCCTTTTCACAGATGTTAACAAATTGTCCACTTTGGGAAACTAACAACATTAGTGTGCTCAGACCTTATGTTTAATGGAATTCAGGTATTTCAAGATGCAGATATATGTTTAGCATTATTTCAAAGTTTCTTCATGCGTGCTAGACATCTAAGTCACTATCCGGACTTCCATTACATTTTATAGTCTGCTCATGATGTGATAGAAGAGAAACACGCTTAATGTATAGAAAAATACAGTTATAAACAAAGTTGGCAGAAGAGTCTGAACTATGCATAGCACTAGGAACTGCTCAACTTCCTTTGCAGACTGAGTACTTCAACTGCAGTTTTCCTTTAAGCACAGCGCTAGTCAGTAAAGACAAATCCTGAAAACAAAAAACTTTCTTGATGTTTATTAAACAGTTCAGACAAACACGGATTAAAAGCATTTACTTAGTTTTACTTTAAAAAAATAAATCTGTACTGTACCTATCATAAATCATATTCAACAAAGGACGTGAAAAATTAGCTGGGCCCCAAATGGCACAGTCATATGCATAAAGTTTTGCATGTGACAAATCAATGTAGTTACAGCCAGTAATATTGCCCCAAACAATCACATCTTTAACTCCTGTAACAGAGGAAAATACATAGATTAATGAAGAGACAGACAAATACTTTCTCAATGTAGGCTGGACTAGATGATCATCAGAAGTCCCTTTCAAGAACAATTATTCTTCAATTCATTGTCCTGCCTTCATAGCAGAAATTTTTTTGATCTGAAAAATGCAACAAGGTTCTCCATAATATATGAAACCTCACCACAAGCTGAAAAATGAACATTAATTTATATCATGTTATTTTACGTAATACACAAAACCTAGTAAATACTTGTTTTTATAAATACCTGTTAAAAACTAAAAATAATCACATTGCAAATATACAGCAACATTCCTTTTAAAAGCCTGTACACACAAATATAGAATGCCTCACAGGAAAAAAACATTAAAGAAAAAACCTACCTGCTTTGGTGCAAAAGGATTTTCTCAAATAACCTGCTATTAGGCTATTCAAGACTATTAACTTACTTTTCTATTTTATCAGGCTCCAGAATACCTAGATTTGTCATTGATGACCACTTCCTACCCCTTCAACATTGAAAGAATCCTGATGCTGAGCAGGCTGTTGGAACACACCTTTGCTATGCAGTACGGAACTGTGCAAATATAACCAAGCTATAAAAATTGACCTGAGAAAAAAAGCTAACTAAACCAGAAATAATACTACCACACAGTTCTACTATACTCTCGTTACCTGCACAACAGTACATTGTCATGTTTATTCAGTTACTCTATGTGTCTCCAAAAAAACAATGTGCTGCAGAGTGCAAATGCAATCTTGAAGGCCTAGTTCCTGATCCGCAACACAGCTCAGTCCTTCTTGGTATATTTCCAGCATGAAATATGTATCAGAATGGCAGGGCTGAGTCCAACAGTTAGCAAAAGAATTGACATTCATGGGATCAGGCATAGATCCGGCTAGCAGTAAGCACAGACAACGGTAGCATCTGCTAGTCACACCCTGGCATTCTCTACAGCCATGCATTTCAGGGGGTGCGCTGCTGTGCTTGCATTTCTCCACGCATATCAACTGTGTTCTGCAATGAAATATGGACTCTCAAAGGTGTCCATCCACTGAATCCCCCAAATGTGACCAGAACACAAATAAACATTCACCTGCTGCGCTCATATTCAGCTTCCTGGCCAGCATGGCTTTAGCTGCACTTTCCCAGGATGTTGCAATGGCAATGACATTTTCAGGCTTAATAGAAGGGCCATGTGTCATAATCATCACTGCCTTAAGGTTTACAAAGGTTTTTCCTGATGAAATTACTCTGACCTCACTCTTGGCATTCTTCTCAATCAGGGGAGCGTACACTTGACAGATCTCACTCACTTCTCTGATGTAGTTCTCAAGGGACTGGACTTCACGGTTTAAGAGGACATCATCAAGAACAATGATAATATCGGCTTGAATAAAAGCCTCATCTATTTCAGTGTGCTCTGAAATACTGTGAAGGAGTGGGAATGCCATGTCTTCAGCTTCCATTACAATACCACAAAGAACTTCCTTATACTGGTCAGTGTCAAGCAAATGGATACTGATTTCTGTGGTCATCCCAAACACTTCTCCAGTTGCCAACAGAGGGATCAGCTGATAACAGATTGGAGTTGATGCACTGAAAAGAGAAGGATATAGAAAAATTATAGTTAACAACTAACCACTGCTTGTTTGGAAGCATTACATAAACAAACACAAAGATATTTCCTTTGTATTTGATTACGTTTAAATAGACTATTACCTCGGGTCTTTTATTGCTCTTTCTGTCATTTTAACAGGTTAAAAATAAAAACAGTTGGGTCCTCCTTTAATTTCAAAGTTCTTCCATCCTATACATTTCAGTTGATGCTGTCACTTAAACATTGGTGTCTTTAAAGAACCACAATTTTTTTAAGGTCCTCTGTTAGGAGTAGCAGAAATAAAGAAATTTCTAAAGGTAGAACTACAAAAGACTCTATACTTATTTAAATATTTCCAAAAACATTTAATGCAAGATAGTTGCACTACAAAATTCCTAGCTTATTTTGTGAATACCTGCTTTTCCCTAAGGTGATCGGGGGTTTAAATCTTGCCTGTTCACATTCCTCACTTAAACTCGTGCAAAATGTAACAAAAGTAGAAATAATTTCTAAATTATATACTGAATGTTCATAGTGAGGGGAACCTAATTGAAATCAGCAAAATACAGGGATTCATATATAGCTTCAGATGGTTACACCTGTTATACATGATAGGAAGAAGTGCTTTCTTCTAAAGCTGAGTGAAACTTCATAGATATTCTTTTTACTCTCACCTGGTGATCCAGATCTGCAAAGGCTTCACCAGACTTTTAATCTCTTTCTCCTCTTCTTCAATTTCAATATGTGCCTGCAGGTTCTCCTCAGCAATGTCTAACATTTCTTCATTCAACATCATGGAGGTGATGCCATAATAGCGCTAAGAACAAAAAGGGTGATCTCTAATCAAATGACAACCCAAACACAGCAAGGTAACATTAGAAAGGATAGCTTTACATTTGAAGGAGGAATAAAGAACAACAATGTTATAAGAAAATGTAAAATACGTGTTTACAGTATTAAAGGCAGGTCATTACCTGAGCATATTCCAGAAATTCATTAACTCCTCCCAGAAGCAGGCCCTTCCCTCCACGGTCCAACAGTTCTCTCCAAATGATAGGAGACTGTCTGTGTTTCCATCCATTCATTTCACAAATGCCATGAAGCCATTGCTAATGTAAACAACCCCCCCAAAAGGTTTTAATACTTTTTCACATTTCATAATGCTTAAATGTTACATTTAAGCTATAAACATTCTTATTATTTCCTCTCAATACATAATTCCAAGGTGCTTCACAACTTACGTATCGGTCTGTGCAAAATGGGGGAATAACACAAAGCAAGGCAGGGTGATATCCTGTGATACTTCAACAAACAAGCAAAAGGTCTTACTTCTGCTTGATTTTACTCCTGGATTTTTGCACAGTTGTCTTAGTGGTACTGAAGATAGCAATGTTGTGAAGTAGTGAGTAATCTGAGGATTCCTATTTAGCCATAGAAGGTTAAGTAAGCTGCAGAGGTTAATTGCTGTTCACTTAACTCCTCCAGTTACTTGGTTGAGGTGTCAAGCAAAATATGAGGTAATTAACATCATAGTACTGTCTGTCTCATGAAGTAATAGTGCATTTTTTTCAGTCCCTTATAGGGACTACAGTGTAGACATGGCAACATAGCTACAGCAAAAGTACTCAGAAAGACCCATACATATTGTAAACAAATATGTGAGATTTAATTTCAAATTTCCATTGTAATTCAAAGCCCTTGAATGCCAGAAATGCTCTTGACAAGTAACAACTCTGAAGGCATATGCAATCACAGTGTGCAAAAGTTTTATAGGCTGAGCAGCCGTTTATACATAATAAAAAAATAATAATTTGAACTTCTTACTGACAAAACACAGCTTTACGCTGTCCCACATTTTGTGCCCATTTTCTGTGGTAAGACTCATGAAAATGCCAGTCTCTCACAACATTCAAACCTACCAAACCTACAATTCAAACATACCAAAACTGAAATACAGGTGAAGAGACGCACTACAGATAAGCACATTTTTTGCTTTCTAGAGCACTGGGGCATCTACCAATGACTTGACTTAAAATCCCTTACCTCCCATTTGTCAGGGTGCTGAGTGATCTTGTGAACCCTGAAGTCAGGCAAGTTGGCCTGGAGATAGTCCGCCAGGAGTTCGGCTTTGGCATAGTACGGGCAGTTTGCCTTACCTGTGGACACAGTGACACCACCACAAATAGAAGACTTTGGGACACTGACTGATAAGGGCTCAACAGGCCAAACGTTTCTTAATTGTTCCAATTAACTGTTCCAACAGTTCTCTCCAAATGATAGGAGACTGTCTGTGTTTCCATCCATTCATTTCACAAATGCCATGAAGCCATTGCTAATGTAAACAACCCCCCCAAAAGGTTTTAATACTTTTTCACATTTCGTAACACTTAAATGTTACAGCTAAAAACATTCTTATTATTTCCTCTCAGTACATAATTACAAGGTGTTTCACAACTTGCATATCAGTCTGTGCAAAATGGGGGACTAACACAAAGGAGTGATTCCAATTAAAAAAAGTCTCACGTAAGCACCACCCCGGGGAGTTCCCAGAAAGTAAGAGGACAAGCATATGAGCCAGCACAGAAAGGATAATTTCGGAGGTGAAACAGTCTTTTCAGTCAGCGCCTAAGGAGATAAGGAGGCGGGGGGACGGGATACACGACGCGACGACGGACGGGGACGGGAGCAGAGAGGGGCAGAAGCCCCTCCGAGGGGAGGAGAAGGGGAGAGGCTGCCTCGGGAGCGGCTGACCGCGCTCCCACCCGAGGCTAAAATGGACGGAACGCCACGAACGCCGCAGAGAGGGGACGGCCGCTACCGCCGCCGCCGCCGCGCCTCACCCGCCAGCACCACCTTGGCCATGCGCGCGGCACCCGCCAACCGTCGCTTCGGCGTCGCGCAGCAACGCGCCGCGCGCCAGGGCGGTTTGTCCCTCGGCCCGCGCCGTCCCTCTCGCGAGGCCCGCCGAGAGCGCGCGGGGAAGGGCAGGGCAGGGCGGAAGCAGGGACGGGGTGTGATGGCGGCGCCGCGTGCAAGGTAACGGCTACCGGAGCCGCCGAAAGGCCTGTGTCCCCTCGGCGCCGGGCCGGCGGCCTGCGCCGCCGCTACCGCCCCCGCCCCCGCCCCGGGCAGCGTTCCCGGCCCCTGCGGAGAGCGAGGCCGGAAGCCAGAGGCTTTTCCCCGCCGGCGGCCCCCGGCACTGCGGGATGGCAGCGGCGGGGAGGCTGGGACAGGCTGGAGTGCGCGGCCGCGGCCGGGCAGGGATCTGTCAGCCGGAGCTGCAGGTTGGCGGTGACCCGCCAGAGCCCGGCCAGGAGACGGGTCTGCCTGGAGAAACGCCCGCTGGGAAAAGACGCGCCCTCCCGGCATCGGTTTGGGTTAAAAGTGCAACGAGGAAAAAAGTCGACACCCAGGATGAGTTAACCTTGTGTAGAGACCTGTGGCTAAAACGGGGCAGATCCAATAAAGTCCCTCTGCAAATCATTTTCCAGGGATCTTTTTCCAGATCGTTGTAGTTTGGGGTTTATTGGTTCTTTTGGGGGTTTTTTTGTAGGTTTTTTTTTTCTTTTCTGGTAAAATGTGTGCATAGATTAGGCAATTGAAACTTTAGGAATTGCAAGTCTGCTAACTAATCCATAATTTCCAATTCTTTTTACAGATAAGTGGTTTTACATGGTTTCTCCAGGACTGTTTGCACTGGTAGAATTTCATCGGATCCTTTGCTTTGAGTGGGCATTTCAGATCTATTCATGAGGCGTCAGCAAAAATGAATAATAAAATGAGTTATTTGTTAAATACTGTTAGATGCATGCATAGGTGCAATTCTGTGCTCACTCGCAAATCGTCAGCCACAACAAGAAAGCACGTTTTATGGATTGTCAGATACAGGGATCCCCTGGAAAACGTGAACTTCAGGAAATTATTTTTAAATATTTCTCCCCTGCATGGATCACCTCTTCGATTTCTGTCTCAAAAGGTAGATGTTTTTAGCACAGATGCTAAAATACAACCAGAGAAGAGTACGGAGGCTTTGGTGAGTGAGCAGGCTCGCCACGGCTCCTTGGAACTTGAAAAGCTGGATGATACTGAGCGTTCCAAAGCGAAGCATGTAATGGATCTTGGTGAACCATTCTTCAATAGTCTCCAGAAATGCACCTGTCCTAGCGACGTACTGGACTTGGCTGCAGAGTCTGCTGTTTCCACTAAGCACTTCGCAAACTGTTTAACTATGGTATGGAAGCTCTTCAAAAACCTGTCCGAAGACCAGCAGCGTTACGAGAGGCAGCTGATCTTCGAGCACCCCGCTTTTGTCAAGCTTTGTCAGCAGCTGCTGCGCGACTCCAGAAGGATGACGCAAGGTGACCTGGTGTTCACTCTGCATGCCGCGGTGAACCTAGGTGTTCCTCAGAATACCCTCCTAGTCCAGACTTTGGTGAGGGTGTGCCAAGTAAGTATTGAAATCCCGCTTTTCCTAAGTTTGGGCTGAAACCCCGTGGCTAATTCTGGGAGGCCGTGCAGCATCAGAGAGAGTTGGGTTACTTTCCTGATATAGTCTGATGTTGCATGGAAACGGGGCTCCCATAGCTAATTTGTGCATAATTCTAATTTCCTTTATTTTTGAAACCACTGCTTGATTGCAGACAGACTTAACAGAGAGGAGAAGTCTCAAAAATCGTTACCCTTTTCAAATCAACCAAATTTGACTGATGTGAGACCTTGTAGGTTACTGCAGAATTCAAGCTTATGAATTGACTTCTCGGGGAAGGAGGAGATGGTAGATTAAGAGTGCTCAGTTTTTCTTTTCTGAAACTTTTACTGGTCTGAAGTAATCTGACATTGTGAAAACTCTTTAACAGGAGAAGCTCAACCAATTTAATAACCGATGTATCTCAGTTTTGGCGACTACTTTGGCAGGGCTGGAGAAAGACAAGAATGTGAGCGCTCTTCAAGCTGGATTACAGTGAGAAAAATCTTTCACATGTTCTTATTTAAATGTTGTTTGAATATATATCTTTTAGAAATCGTGGAGGGAGTGTCTGTGCATAAAAGACATGCTGTGGTTTTAGGACTTAAATGATCACATGAGATAACAGCTGTACGAGACAGTGATTTTTGGCATTGTCTTTGCAGTTTGAAGCAGAAAGGCTTCCTTCCGATGGTAGAGGGTGCTAGACTGCTCTGCAGGGGATTCATATTCTGACTCCAGCTCCACCACTGTGGTTTTTTTGTGATGTTGATCAAGTCACTTCGCATATCAATGCCTCCATTTTATCCGTGTGTAGAAAGGAGGTAATGATACTCGCTTACTTTGTGAAGTATTTTGATTTTTCATGATGAAAAATGCTGTTGAACAGCCAGGGAATATTTGCTTTTAATTTAGTAAGTAAAAAATAAGATGAAGGCAAGTTTAGACTTTACCTGTATATGCAGCAGGACTTTCTGTGTAGTACTTTATCAGAATAACTTCTTTGGCTGCACTGACTTTTTTCTGGACCAGTGAGATTTATGTGAGTAACCAATCTGCTCACTCCCATGAGATTGTTTTTACTGAGGCTGTCACAAACTGCCATGGATTAGGACTTTTGGTCCTGTTGCCAGGTCCTGCTTTGAGAACATGGATGTGTTACTGAAAAGCAAAAAACAGGTTCTCCTGGAAGCTCAGGTACGCAGTTCTTGTAAGTTGGTAGACAGCAGGAAATCCATCTGCAGCTCTTTCTCTGTCTTGATGTCTGGAGCTTTTGCCCATTTGCAGGAAACTGCATCTGCAGGGATGAATTTCAGTGCAGTGCACTGCCTTAGAAAGTGACACTCCAAATTTTTGTAGCTGTGCAGGTATATTTAAGGGTGATTCAGGCGTAACAATTACAATACCTCTCTCTGAGCCAGAAAGGGACGTGCTGGGAGTGCAGAACTTTTATCCTGTGCTTATGATCGTTCTGTGTTACGATATCCCCTTCTGTTCCTGCAGCCCACAGTACTGCTTGTTTGGGTTTTTCCCTCACCTGCATCAAGTTGTTGTCAGTGTCTGTCCCCAAGTTTCTTGGCTGCTTCAGAACTTGCCTGCACATAGATGATTCTGTCATAAAAATGTGCAATTTTTTTTTCTACAGAAGAGCGTTAATTCCTTGAGGCTTACACCGCTCACATCTGCGCAGTCACGTGCGCAGTCTGGTCAGGGACCCCTGTTGTTAATGTATCAGCAGCAACACTCATCTATCAGGATATGTTAAGAAAACATACAATTATTTCCACGTGCAAAATAACTGTGCTGCAGCTACATCATGTAGAGTTATGCCAGTCTTGCAAAAAAGAGGTGGGAGAGGAACAGGGAATTACAGCTTTGACTTGGGAGTACATCAGTGAGGGAGAATGGGGGTACCTGCCTGTTTCTGCTGAAACGAGGAAAGCTCTGTTAAACAGTTTCTCTGGCTCAAGGCCTTGTGTGTGTTTCTTCATCAGATTGCTAGTGGAGCAGCGCATTCCAAGTATCAGAGACATCTTTATACTGCAAAACCTGATGAAATGCGTGGGAAAAGATGCTCCAGTCTTTCTGAAAAAGAAATTAGAGGTAAGTTGGAGGCTCATTTTTATTTCCACAAAGCCTGTGCTCTTGCATTGTTTATAAATTGTGTATGGTTCTTTCAAGACACTCAAAAAGAAAATATAATAGAAGGGTTAATTGCGTTTGCTGTGTGAATCATAGTCCAGCTATATCTGCAGGAAAAACTTAAATTAGGAGGCTGGGAATATCCCACCATGAAAGGGAGCAGAAAGCAATGGAGATGGCACAGAAGGAATTGAGGCAGTAAAATAGCGGTGCCCGCACCTCTTGTTTGGGTTGGTCACATGGTATTTCATAGAAGCACTTTTCAGGCTGTTCCCTGATCCCTTGCCCAGCTTGTGGCTGGAAGACAGAAAACTTCTCTGTGATGGGGCTGTGTCCAGTAATGGTACAGGGCTAGAGGGCCAATGGCACTGAGTAGCCAGGAGAACTCACCTACCTCATGGCCTTTCTGTGTATCTGAAATGTCCCTGGGAAAAACAGTGGTTGGGAGCAGGCTGTAGGTTTTTATGGCAGGGTGTACTGGGTTTTGTCCCCTGATTTAAAGACACATTTTGAAACCTTTCTAAGAGGGCCTGCTACTGTTTTCGTCACATAGCTGAAGGGCTCTGAGCTCAGAGTTTGTAATGGCATCGATGAGGAAGTGAGGGAATATACCACCGATGTGAAACAGCAAGAATAGAGCAGTGCAGGGGGCTGATGCAATGTGTTAGATGTAAGTAAATCCTAAAACCTTGGACAAGGTACCACTTTTTACAAGATGGTGAGAAAATGAATAAAAATATGGTGGAATATGGAACTGAAAGGGAAGTAACATTTCCACGTGTTAACTGAAGGGAGCTCTTAATCTTCTGAGCCTACAAGGTGCTATTTTTAATATTGTGTAATTTCTGTTGTAGACTCGTTCTGTATTTAACCTTTGTTGTGCATGTAGTAAGAGTATTGTATTTTAATAGCCAATATACTTTGTAGTCTCATTTTTACTGTCGTTTACATCAATCCAGTTACTGCTTCAATAAATGAAGTCTCTTTTATGGCATCAGAGCTGACTTTCTGTGCCTCAGTCTGCATTTGTAGCTGTATGCCACTCAGTGTGCTGTTGGATCACTCTGAAGGCTTACAGCTTTCACACACATCCAAACCAGTACTACTAAATAAGTCAACTGTGCCAATTACAGTTCTGCTACTTTTTTAAGAGTTGGTAGAAGATGCAAATTGCTGGGAACTTGCATAGTGACGCACCTCTAGAACACTTGATCTGCTATAATTGTGTATTAAGAAATTGAGTAGTTACTTTATGCGTTTGCTGTTTGTTGCTCCTTTTTCTCTCATATATAAGTCTGAACAGGCTAAGGAATTGGGGAAAGTTTTGGTGAAAATGCCAAGTGGTAATATACCTGAAGAACAAAGCATTTAATAAACTCTAATTCTCTTTAGGTGGCAGTTTTGAAAGAGATAGACGATCTGACTTTCCCGAATGCTCTGCGTCTGTTTTCAGCTCTTGTTGCAATGAATTATTGTTCCATTCCAATCCTGAATGCCTGCAGTAAAAAGATCCAGGGTAAGAAAAAAAATATGTTTATTAAATTTCCCTTCCTTATACCAAATTCTTCCTAATAATTGTCTCATCTCCCTTTTCTGATTTCCTTTAAAACTCAGGAAACATCTTTGTTTTACAGGATATTATAGTAATGTGGAGCCATTTGACAAGCAGCAAGACAGAAAATTACTGATCGATAATGAAAGCAGATAGATCTTGTTGTCTCTGCCCTTCTTAGCGTTTACCTGAATTACATATTTTTCTTTGCATTTTTGTGTATGCAGAATTTAAGAAAAAGAATGAATTTTATCATGAAAAAATAGATTTCAGATAAACTTTTAAAACAAATCTGAATTGGAAGCGGACATCTTACAGGAGGGATTGTACAGGAGGGTGGCTTAGTGCAAAGAGTTGATAAACTAAAGGGAACATAGTGTTTTCCTGATAAACTGGATTTAATTATTAAGTGCTTCTTAATAACTGAACTCATGCTGCAGCCCAGAAAAAAATTAAATGAAAGCTAATTCTTTCACCTCTCTCCACACCTTTACAATACATTTCTTAAGTACATGAGGTTAGTATGTATTGATTCATGCTTAAAATACATATGAATTTGTGTAAAAAAGCATTAACATGGCAAAACAGCATTCTTAACATAAATGAACCAGGATTATTTGGGCTGCTTGTACAGCCTGTATTTGTCCTGGTTGGTCATATGTGTTAGGACACAGTCTTTAGTAACACATACTGGCTTCTCCCATAGGATTTTTGCCACACTCAGTACATAGGCTGGATGGCATACACAGAGTGAGCAGCTACTCAGTACTTTTTTCTGTGTTTTTTTAGTGCATGTTCTCGGGACTTACATGCTGCACATCATGCAGATGATGCTCTTGGGACAGAGTGATTAATTTCCGGACAGAAATGACCCCTATCAGAGGCTGGAAATGGTATAGGAAGAGAGGGGCACGCTTTAGGGCCCACGGGGCAAAGGAATTCTCCAGCAGGTTTTCCAGCCCTTGTGCTGTTGCTGGGGCTCTCAAGAAAGTCAACCTCTCTCCCATATCTGTGTGTCTGACCAGGATTTTAATAACTGTGTATTTCGTAGGTATTAATGAGTTAATTTTTGTAGCAGCAGGGGAGTGACCCAGTGGTGGTACTAATTTTCTAACTGTGCAGAAGAGAGAGATTAAGGTCAAAGTGTCGAGTAATACGAGATTTCATTAGCCTATTTTCTGTAAGAATACCTAGCATTACAAATCACTTTATTTGATGCGCAGCTCTCATTGGCTTCCATTGCGGTTGTCAGCACTTTAAGAAATGAGGTAACAGTGTTTTATGCTGAGCACAATTCAGAGGAGTTAAATTCAGTTATTTTCCTGCTATCCTCTTGAGTCCTCTGGCAGAGGAAAAGATAAAGTCTGGTTTTGATGGGTGCTGATCCTGCTACTGTAACTATGCCCTTTCCTCTTTCAGTCACTGCCTTATTACATGTACGCCCCTCATTGCTGCAAGCAAAATGGGATGTTCAGGAGGGAGCGTTGTTCTTCAGTGTTTAATCTTTTTTATCTCAGGAGTAGGTCCATCTTATGTGGCAAAAGAAGCAGCAGTCCTGTGCAGAAGTCTTTTGTCATCTGGCACTCAATCTGTGTCGTCACGTTCAGGTGACAGGAGGTTACCTTATGGTTCCATGTTTTCCAGTTTGGCATACGCTAAAGCTTTAGTGCTTGACAGTCTTGAGCGCTTTTTAGACATAGGTTCATGTATGTGGTTTCTTGCTGTTTTGTAAAGCCAAATGTGGAAACAATGTAAATTTCATCATGTGCTAATATCTGATTAGTCAGCAGCTTTTGATCCACCTCTTTGTTACTCCCTCAGCTGACATAGTGAAGTGGACAGCCCAAAGGCTCAGTGTGTACTAAAGGGGCTGGCCTGAGAGTTTCCATCCTGAGTGCAGGGAGGTGCTGAAAATCAAGAATCCTGGAACAGAAGACGTTCTGGGAACACAATCTTCTTGCTTCTTTTGTTAATTTGTCCCCTTTTGCTGATTTATCCCTTCTAGCTTGATCCTGACTCAGTTTGGTTTCTTCCACCTCTCAGTTTCTCATGTGTTCTAGCTCAGTTGACTTTGCCTAGCAAGTCTCAGTCTGTTCCACAGTTCTTACCTGATCTTTTTTCACCCTCCTCCATCCCTTAGCCAAGCTGATCCTACAGTGTCTCCAATCTACAGCTCCCATTGCTTTGTGTGATTTGTCCTTTTTTGCTCTCCTGTTACAGACAGTGTCCAAGATACTTCATTTCGGCAGTTAATTCTCATTCTGGAAGCTTGCTACAGTCTCCAGTACCGTAATGTAAAACTGTTTTCAGCAATAGCAGACTATGTTAATTCCACTGCCTGCCTTTGGGACAAAAGACAGGTGAGTTTGAGACCAAATGCTTTATAGTGGTACTAGTAAAATACCCGGTGCTTTCCATCTTGCCTTTCTTCATGTTTGTGTTTGGTCTTTGGAGAACAGAATTTTTTAGGAATACCAATCTGATGAAGTTGATACAGTTACATTTTTTTTAAAAGCTCTTCTATTTATCGATGAATAAAGAAATAAGAAATAAAAGGGTTGTTATAGTTTGAAAAAAATTGCTATCATTAAAAACGCTTTTTATGAAATCAACAGGTAGGATCCACTTTACTGGCTTTTTTGACCTTATAAAACTATATTTTCTTTTAGATGATCCTTTTTCTTTCTGCCTTTGAGACACTTGGCTTTCAGCCTAGTGAGCTGATGGGTATTTTTGCTGAGAAGGTGACAGAAGACCCTGAATTCCTCAACTTGAAAAACCTTTTGATTGTTCTCCGAGTGTATTCACGACTCAACTATATTCCCAGAGGCCAAAAGCATCAGTAGGTTTTCATTTAGAATGCCTGAGAATATGTTATGTAGTTGTTACAGAGTAACATAGGGCAACTAGTATTTGATTTCAGTTGTGAAAGAGTTCGTAATCCTGTTTTACTAATCTGTAAGGTAAATTTGCTGTGTCTTTTCACATTTTTTTCCTACATGGGAATTTCTCTCTGTAATTGAAAATGGAGACCTTGGTTCTAAAATGACCAGGCTACTAAATCTGTTGATAGGTAGCTGTATCCTCAAAGAAGAATCAAAAGCTAACGTTAGATTACACAACATATGATTATGCGAGATAATAAAGATTTTGTATTTTTGTTTGAAATATGTATTTTATATAGCCTTATTTGTGTATTTAGATACTTTTCTTCTGCTTTTGAAAAAGGTTTTTTGAGACTCTTCATAACTGCTTGAATAAGTACCTCCCTCAGATTTCCAACACAGAACGGCTGAAGGCAGTGTATTCACTTTGCGTCTTAGGATATCTTCCTCACCGTGCGCTTGACGAGCTGCTGCAAAAGGACGGCGGGGATGAAATTCTACCGTCAGGTCAGGCCTTGCTTTGTCATGTTTTTGTTTTAAGAGCGATAGTCTGTGTCTGTACATAATTTATTATAGTTGTGTTAGAAGTTTCAAAATCAGAGAATGCAAGCGTGATTAGTATTAAATTTGAAGTCCTCAAGACAAAGCTGACGTAGTCATGGGATCTGTTTCTGCGTTGGGGCATCAGGATTGTTGTATTGGGCCCCATGGTGGCAATGGTTTAATAGTAGGTGTGCACGTGGAGAGAGGCGAATATGAGATTTGTGGAAATTGTAGATACGTGTGACAGCCAGGGATTCTGTCTTCGACAGATGTTCACGCATTTTTAAAAACACAGCAAGTCCTAACGTTTGTAAACCAACTTTAGAACCTGAAATCATGGGTAAAAGAATTTTTTGACTGCTCTGAGATACAATGAGGAAACTGGAATGGTTTATAGTAGAATTTGTTTTCCACATTACAGTTCTCTACAGCCAGTAGAGTAGTTCAGCAGAGTAGAAGTTCAGTGTAAAGCACTGTCTCGCTATTGAGCCTGCTATTACTGAACGTGAAAGCTGTAAAGCTGTAACTGCTTAGAGTTTGTGCAGCTTAATACTCTTGAAGTACAGTTTAAAAATTACGACCTTGTCTTTTATCCCTTTTTTGTTTTATAAATAGCCTTCTAGTTGTCTGGATTTTATAAATGGTTTTTATGCATGTTGTCTCATTCCATGTTCTCCTTAAGTCTCCTGTAATAACTGTTGTCATGCACAGAGCTGTGTACAGTAGAGGGGAAGGGCTGGATAAATGGGCAGGTCCCAGCTGTGGACTTTAATATTATAATTAGGTAATTGATGGTGTATATTTAACAATATATTCAAGATACTCAATAATACTCTGTGAAAAAACAATTGGGTTTTGATTCCTATATTGAAATACATTTGCTCTGACAGAACAGACTATAAATGATAATAAAATGAAAAATTCTGTGAGATGATACATTGGATGAAATTATTTTTTATATCCTTTTTCAGATGATCTTTATAAAGAACGAAAGGAAGTGATGCTTCATTGTGTGAAAGCATGTATGGAACTTGACAGCCCTTCCTTCACAAAGCCTGCATTTATACCGACTGAGAGTTCCTCCTCATTACTATCTCTTAATCTGAGAAAGGCTCGGGAGGCACTGATAGAACTTCTGGGAGATGAGAACATGTTTCAGCAAAGTGTACAGCTGCCATATAAATATCATATTGGTACGAAGTCAAATTACTGTCATATTCTTTTTAATGTAGATTTATAATCCCCAAAATAATAAGGTGGTAACAAATTTGCATAGGGTGCAAGTGATTAGAAGTGCAACACTTAAAAGACACAGTCTTTTGACAAATGATGTCTTTTATTGGTGAACCTACTTTCTAGTATGCTTCTGTTAAAGTAGTTGTGTTGATCTACTAAAACTTTATGATTGCTCTTATTTACAAACCCGCTTTGGACTTTTTATTAAGTATCAGCAAGCAGATATTAATTGTACATAAATCCAATACAGCCAACTGTTTTATAGAGTTGGCATGTTAGTACTGAATCACATTAGCTATTCAGCCTTCTTTTATTTTTTGACTTGTTTCTTCTCTGAAGCTCTTTAAGGTTTGGGTTCTACTTTCATTTATGAAATTAGATTTGATCTTCTTTAGCAGGTGACCATTTCATAACATTTGGTTTCTTTTATATTTTGATATTAGTTATTTTTTGCCAGCCACTCAGCTTACCAGTTTTTCTGTATTTATAATAATTTTCTTCCTAAATATTTCTAATGAGGAACTGGTTATAGGAGAATCTGAGTAGGTATGACAAACTGCAATCAAGCCTATTTTCACTGCGATCAAAACTATGATTTCACTGGCAGAGAGTTGTATCTACAGTTTCCAAAAGCAAATTTATTTATTTTTTTGATGTGCAAGCTATCGCTATTTCTATTGGTTGCAGGGAGGGAAAAGCTGTAAGTAATACGCAAGTTATTAGAGAACAACAGTTAGAAACAGAGCAGTGATGGTGTCTGTTAACTTTTTCAGATGAACTGTTAATTTGAAAACAATTTGAACAATTAATGTTCAAACAAGAACATTAATTGTAACCTCTTGCAGTGTTAAATGTTTTGTTGTTTTGTTTTCAGATTTTGAAATCAGAATGGATTCAGACAGAAAGAAAGTGCTCCCAATATCTGCAACAGATGATCATGGTGACTCAAATGTTCAAAGGTGTCTTTTTTGACTGCATGTTTTTTTCTACCAGGCTAGTTTTATTTGTATGTATTCCATCCAGTTACTTCTTTGGTCCCCTGATCTGCAGAACCAGCTTGTTATTTGGGCATACTAAGATACTCAAAAATTGCCATGCCAGTTCAGAGCAACATTTAATCCAGCTTGGTACCTTCTTCTAACAGAGGCTAAAAGTTAACATTTCAGAGAAAGAGGCAGGAAACATCACATCAATCTGATACTCTTGTAATGGATACAGGTTTTGAAGTATGACTGAAATCGCTTCCAAAAAATTGCTACATTGTAGTTTTAAAATCCAAGTATTTGTGTCCAATTAAACATTCAGTTAATCTCTTAAGTCTCTAAAATGTGCAGCTCAGTGGTATGTTATGGCAATTCATTCAACTGCTGAAATATAATTTGAATAAAAAGGATCATCATATCCACATTTTAGGTGATTAATTTAATCTTGTGTAGAAGAATGACCTCTCAGTAACTGAAGTGGGACATATATCATTTAAGTAATGCTTAGGTAGAATGGGGTAATACTTAACATTTGTGTGCTGGTTCACTGCACAGCAATGTATTTTGTATAGTTTGCTTTTTTGGGAAAAGGAGAGCCAGTGAATTGTGTAACAGAAATTCACTGTCAGGCTTCCAAGGCATTCAGCTTTCCTCACCCTTCCAAATTTTTTATGGCAGGAAGTAACGGATTCTGAATATTAGCAAAGGATCAAAGTAAGTGCAGAAACTGTCGAAATAATGTATAATTCTGAATGATCTATTTCCTTCTCATTGTGGGAGAAGTGAAGATCTAAGGATCTAATTCTGCTGTAGGTATTTTGGTAGGTACTTCCGTGAAGCTCAAAGAAGAAAAGAGGGTCTACATTGTGTAAGTCTGGAGAAGGAAAAGGATAATGACATTTGTGTAGTCCTGGTATTTTTGCCTGCCAGAAAGATGGCTATGTATTCTGCAGTGTTAAAGAACGTAATTGAATCAGTCTTAAAAATGCTTATTCTGCATTTGTACAATGGAGTCTTCCCTGCTCTTCTTGGTTGTAGATTGGCTTTTCTCTTTGTTCCTCTGTCTGCCTTCTGTGTGGGTACAACACACCCCCAAGGGAAGCTGGCGATGAAGAAGCGGCATCTAAGTAAACTGGGCTATCATGTCATTCTGGTAGGAGTCCTGTTATTCTCTCTGGTTTGGTCCTGTTATCAGCACAGTGATGAGTGTGTTTATTTGGTAGAACAGGCCTTGCAGGGAATGGTGAGCCTTCTCCAGAGTGGTAATTATGTATAGTCTCTACTTAGAAAGCAGTGTTGGTGTCACTAGGGAGAAAGGACAGAAGAACTCTGAAAGACAAGCTACTGCTTAACAGTATCGGTGAAATAAACATAAACATAGCTCAGAAAAAAATAAAAAAAATCAAGCCTCTGAATTGCTTTGTAACAAAGAAACCTACATGACTTTGGCTTATTTCCCTGATTTTTATAGAATGAATGATAGAAGTCAACTTGTTTTCAAAGCACAGCAACTCCCTATGGCTTCCCATCACTGAGCGCTTGGTTTGTGGGACGGGGTAGTTTGCTACAGACGATAGAAGTAATGTATCCTTTGCTTTTCCTTTCTTCCAGGTCCTGAACAAGAAGTTTCAGGAAATGACTAACGAAGATGCAGTTGAGTTTTTGAAGGGAAAAATTTATTCAGAAAATGCTTTCCCTGTTTCTGAAGTGACTGTGCAGGATAATAAAATAAACTAACAATTTTGGATCTCCCGATCTCTCTTTTCCTGTGTAATTAATGTAAGGTTTTAAGGGAAGAGATAAGCAGTTTTATACACAACTGCCTACTCCAAAGTAGTACAGATTGACTGAGAAAAGTTTTTAAAAGTGAACAATGTCTGCTGATAGTGGGAGTTTTCTTTTGTGAAGTGGAAGTGGGTTTTCTTTGGTGGAAGAAACTACTTAATTATGAACTACTTCACTATGATTAATCCAAAAAGCATCCTGACATCAATTGCTTTTGAAATTTCTTCATTTTATCTTCACTTTGCTTCCTCTCCCCCATGCCCCAAGTCAAATGTCTCTCTTGAGCTGGGTCAGGGAAAGGAAGAGACTATTTCAAGTGCTGTTGGAACCTGGCCTACAAACATGCATTAGAAGGATCCTCCTCAACATCCAAACCCCTCCCATCCCCTGGGTTCTTTATGCAGAACTATAGGTGGTAAAGCAGTAAATAACTCGACCTAAGAGGTATATTAAAAGATCCAAAGTTATGTGAGAAGAAACCAATCTCACACAGTTATCGGAAGGTCAGGCCAATAGTGATTCTGTTAGCTGTATGCTTTTTCTTTTGAACCTTTTGTTTCACTGCTACTGTGATAGGTTTTGAGACTTCTCGCTACAAGAACACAGGTCTGGCATGTCTTTATAAACTGACTCTTGCTCTCTGTTTCTGGATTAGACTCCCCACAACTATTTAAGAGGTGTTGCAATACTCAGATTTGTTCATTACCTATGGTGGTGCATCTCCACTGGGCTGTTATGTAGGGGTGGAATTGATTATGTTGGCAGAGTCCTAGAAGTTCAAAGCAGCTTTGGGTCTTTGAGCTGAAGGAGCAGAGAAAACTGGTACATTTGTTCCATTCGTGGTAACGTTTACTGTTAAAATCCATTTCTTGTGCTGGAGTTGCTGAAGTACTTAGAGCATTTGAATGCTCAAAATACATACATTTGCCAACAGCAGCTTGCTTGTTTCTGTGGTGTAATCAGACCTTCAGTCACAATTTTGCTGTATCGTAGCCACAGCCCAATCGGCATGAAGGGAAACGGCAATAGTTTCTACAGTGACTGTGCGCTACCTAACGGTGGTGCCCTTGCTTCACTTCATAAGCTACAAGAACTACGTTCTTTGTCTTTCTGAAGTAGCGTGGACACATGGTTAAGGTATTACAATGATGAGATAAAAAAAAAGCTTTACAGTGATGAGATAAGGTGAAAAACAATGTGCTTAAAAAAAACATTCACTGGCCAACTTCTTGCAGAACAGGCAGAAAGAATATGGTGCACATTTATGAGGGAAACTGCAACTAAACATGCGTCACAGCAGTCTGGCATAAAAAACAGAGCGAGCTGTTCAGCATTTCAGCCTCTGAAATGCAGCATGTGCAGAAAAACAGATCTGATGCAATTTTAAAACTCAACAACCGGAACGGAGTTCATCTGCTTGACTTGACGAGAAGTTTGTTGGGCCCCCTTTTTGGATCTGCTACTTTGAGAAAGCATTGTCTACAAATTCATCTGTGGAGCAGACTGGCCAGAGCCATTCTGATGTTCTGAGCTGGCCAACTGAGCCACAGTCCCAGCTCGTGCTGGAGGAGGCGTGAAATACTCAGTGCTGGGGAGCCGGGCGGTGCTGGGGGCTGCGTTTGAGGAAGCATTTGGTGCTGTTCAAAGCTGAAGCCCTACAAACCAAGCAAATGCAGAGTCAGCTGCGGCTCTCTCCTGACCTGGGGAGCTGCTGCCTCTGCTTCGAGCTTTTCAGGCAGGTCCTCAGTAGTGGGTACGTAGCGTTCATCTCTTCAGGGACAAAGCACCGGGCGGGGAAGTGTACTGTCTTCTTGGGTACCAGAAGTCCGGACAGAACTAACCTCCAGTGGGCACAAAATGGCTGTTATAAAATAAACACGTTACATTAAATCAGCTGATCACCGCCTTTCTTTTTTAAAACACTGCAGAAGCAGATGGAAACTTACACAAGCAGGATGGAAGTGTAGTAGTCTGCCATAATGACCACGTTGCTTATTAAAATTTGTTTCATGCTACCTCTGATTTAAGTTGTTACTGTCACCTACACTGATTCATAGTTCCAAGCAGTACGTAGCTGCTGCCAGAGTGACTTCAGAGCTGTGGGTTTCCTGAATCTTCACATCTGCTAAAAAGCTTCTCTGCTGCAATGTCTGAAATAAACCCAGGTTTCTCAGGTATATAATTCATGTAGTAAGGGAGATTTAATCCCCTGTTTCGTCCATTACAATCTGTATTTAGAATACCATTTTCTCTCTCCTGAATCATGCTTATTAAAATCAGTGGGAGACTCACAATGAAGATCAGCAATAATTATTTTGCTCCTGTAATTGTGGGTTTTGTCACTGCATGGATTGCTCGGTGCGAAAGCTGCAAAATCCCCTTTTTTAAGCAAAACAGATACTAAACAGATGTTTTCAGCTGACCTGCTGGTGAGGCTAGCAGGAGATGCACGCTGCACCTTTCTCTGCCATTTTCACAGTCTGCCTGCAGACTCAGGAACGTGTGTTTCTAACCTTTATTCACACTTGGAACACTTTGCAAGTGCAGTGGCTGGAAATTTTTTCTGAACAAGAAGTGAGGAACCAGGAAGCTGAATACAGCTTTATTTCATACAGCCCACAGGTGTACCCTACTAATGGACGGAACCCAGACATTTGCTGTGGTGTTTGACTCGCTAAAGCTATTTCAAGGGTGGGTCCAATCTGTAGCAAGGTCAAGATTCTCAACCCTGTGTAAAGTGAAAATAGGTAATTTATTAAGTAAACTAAATTGCTGAGGGAGGGGAGGATCTTCAATGAATTGAAGGCTTGTTAAAGATAAAGCAAGTACAGGGTTTAGGATAATTATGTAGTTATGACTTAAAGACAGTGGACTCAGCTGCACAGACCAACCTTAAAACAGAGGAAATTTCACCAGATTCTTGTATGAAGGCAACATATTTTATTCCTGGGCCACAAAGAAGTCTGAAAAGTAGATCCATACAAGTCTTTCCTTCATTCTGAGCTATGAAATACTGAACTTAAGCATTTATCCTGCCAATCTCAAAGAAACAGATACTGCCTTTTACGATTCCTGTTTTTTACATGCTGCTTGCTGTTCGACATGTTTTGACTCATAAATCTTATCTTATTACAAAACAGTAAAATGCCAATATAAAGCTGGCTTATCTGGTAAATTTTTCCTTGAGAAGAATGCATATAAAGCCCACCCTTTGAATTCTCCGGGTGATCTGAAGGATATCCACACACAAAAGGGTGACAAGCTCAGATCATAGTCATATATCACACAATCAATAAGAAAAAATTTTGAGAAGGATTTACAAATGTAAGTTTGTAGCAAACTTACATTTAGCTTACAAATAGCAAACTTCACTGGCCCAAGGATCATGTTAAGCATTGCAGGATGTGTGAACAGATCTAAAACGAGAGCAAGAAACACTAAGGCAGAAGATGTGGGCTGCAAGGGTCAAGAAGGCTCTTGCGTGAACAGAAAATAAACTAGTACCATCTGAGCAAAAATGAAGCAAAGTTTGTGAAGTAATGCAGAATGAGAACAGTGGGTGCTGGGGAAAAACAAATTGCTTCCATAAGCATCTGGATTTGCAGAGATGTGGCTCTGGTCAATTGCTAAAATGAAGAAAATATTAAGACTTCCCTCTAATGTTTTGTTTGTTTTGGTTTGTTTTGGCCTTTTTTTTTTTTTAAGTTTTGGATTGGTTTTTGTTTCCTTTCGTTTGCTTCTTTGTTTGGTTTGTTGTTTTTCTCCTGGCTGTTGCTGTTGGTGTTATTTTATATTGCCATTTGTCAATGTTAAGGTATTCTCTTTACACACAAATCTCAGAGCACGTAAGCTTGCATGAATGAGGTTCCAGTTTCAATACCTCTTTACTGACACTAGAATATCTGAATTAAAAAATAATTGCAGGTGTTTTGTTGATCTCAAAACAAAGGTGGAGCATTCACTGCTGGGCAAAATGTGCTGAAATCAGTTATTTCAGAACAAAAAGAGAGCCATGCTAACCTGTTGTTCTCTATGTGCACACTTTCAAAGCAATTACGGTACTTAAGCACAGGTTTTACTGAATATGTAATCCTGTGGTTTTGTTCTTCTCTAGTAACCATAGCAGTTTTAGTAGTTTTGCATTGGTCTTTTAAGTGATGCAAATATAATTGAATTCCAAATTATGTTTAAGATCTGTCCTTCTAGTTGTAGCAGGTTTTCCCCTTTTTTCATTATTTCTGGACAACTGCAGTACAAAGTGTAAGTATGAATGTGGTGGCAACTGTAAATAGCCGCTCAGGAACAAGAAGGAGGAGAATGTTTCTTGGAGTCTGCAGCAAAATTCCTTGTGTCCACAGATAACCAGTGAGCTGCTTGTTTCACCCTGTTCCTTCTCTCCGAAAACGCTCCTATGCTATACTCCAGTAACACTGTTGCCATGACACCCATCAAAACCCAGATAAGCTCTTGCTTGATGTAGCAAGATGCAAATTGTTATAAACAGGAGAATTTCTTTTCACTTTTCACTGCTATAGGTGAGGGACTCTATCCATGCATCCAGGCAGAGACTATTTACTGAGCACTCTTTATCGGTCCTATGTGCCACAGTTTACTCTCATCAGTTCAGTTCACAAAGGGCACTTGCTAAGTTTTCTTTATTTGCCTGTTTGATTTTCATCATATGGATTCCGCTGCACATAAGATGTCATCTGTACTTGAACACCCTTTAGAAAGGCAGGGGAGTGTGTGGGGAGTGTCGAAAAAGGGTGAGTTGCCCATCAGGTGGTTTAAATTAAAGTGAGGGCACTACTGCGGTAAACGCCAGCTGAGGCTGTGGCTCTACAACTTCAAAGGAGAAAACTTGGAGTGTTGTGTGAGTCCAGTTTTCCCCTTCTGCAGTAGGGAACAGCTGGCGAATCAGACTGACTGCACAGAGGCTGGTGTAAATGGTGAAAATTGTCACTGAACTCTTGATGTGTACTGACACCAATGAGATGAGATGAGGTAAGATTCAGGAAATACGCACTGGCTTGTTGTGGAGGAGATTATATATTTGTATATCAAGATGTTATTGGACCCAATAGCTAGAGAGGGAGGAGAGTCCAAGCATGGAGCCCACATTTTAAACCAGTCACATAATAAAAGACAATTTAATCTTTTAAAATATATATATTGAAGACCAATACTCATATGTATTTTAATATAAATATATTATATTAAATATTAGGTATTAAATATATAAACCAATATAAATACATATTTTGAAGACCAAGAGTTGCTACTCGCCTTTTGTGCTGGCTCAGCAGTTAGGTATCAGCTTTAGCAGAACAACAGATGGTTCCTTGACACAGGGAATTCTCCAGAAAACAAAGGCAACCTAAACCCTTTGTACACTGGTGTATGAGGCAAGAAGAGGGTAAAGGCTGCTGATGCATTTGTGTCTGATGTTTTAGAATATGCCCCATTTTGACAATGAACGATTTGTCCCAGGGACATATCATCTTCTAAATGAATCTTCAGGCTGGGTCACTTCTGTATAAATGTAAGGAAAATGATGGGGATCTGAAAAGTTAAGCAGGCAAAAAAAATGTGTGTGTGCATGTGTGTTTGGAGATTTTCTCTGTATCAGTCTATGCTCAAGGAACAGTACAAAATGGTAAACGCTTCACTGATGTCAGCAAGAAGACTTCCTTCTCAGTAGGCAGTACTCCCCCCAAAATGTAGTACTGAGGAGGATGAAGGTTGGCTTGATTTCTGCTAATGCAGAATAAAAAGAGAACTTTCCAAACTTTCCACTGCTGCTGGTAGGTTTGATATTCATTTGCGGAATCTAGTAACTCAGTATTTGAAAGGGGAAAAAAAAGAGAACAACAATGAAGTTATCAAAACCACTCTCTCTGAACAGAGGATAAGATGATCCGACATTAAGGCACTAGATGGAGACATGGGGAATTTGAGTTCAGCCCCCTGCTTGCCACTACTTATCTGTCTGCTCATGGGCAAGCCACTCAGGGGGTCGCCACAGCACACCCAGAGTCCTGGGGTTCACACCCATCTCGGTAGTGCCATGACTCAAAGGAATACCCTGCTTGGCAGCAGGGCCACAGTCACAGCACGGCCAGGTGTCTGTGTTCCTCATCTGTATATTGGGCATGTCCCCATGTTGAGTTGCCTGGATTTGTAAGTTCTCCCAGGCAGAGCCGGCTGATGTTTCAGATCCACTCCTTGTACACAGAGTAGTAACAGTTCAGCCATAAAGAGTGGAGAAAGTCTTGGCTAATTGTAAAAGAAACAGCTCCCTTTGCTGAAGAACCCCGAAACTTGTGACCAACACAAGCCATGTCAATAGCCTTACTGCAAACCTACCCAGCCCTGTCACAATAAGCAGTGCAGTCATACTACCCAGTTACTTCCCCAGATACTATTAGCAGCAATGTTTTTTTGCAAAATAAGACACCAAAATACAAGCTGTTTCTACTACGTCACACCCATACATACACAGCACACTTCAAACCCATCTTATAAATTCTTTAGGGCTCATTTGCAAAAACACACCAGAAATTCTACTGAGTGTAAGTTACATAGAGTGGACTTACTTGGCACAGACGAGATCTGCTTTGAGATCTTTTGTCAGGTACTACTGGTTTCATCAACATCACTGAGATTCCTCAGGGACATCATAACCATTTTTAACAGATCCTCATGCGTGTTGAGGGTTTGGAGTATTACTTACCTTGCGTGGGCATACATACATAACTGCACGCATGCAACCAATACTGTTATGCTCAGTGGTGTTGATATTAAAACAGAAAGCTAAGTATGTGTATCATTGTTGATGGAATGGAGGCTAAAGGTTAATATGAACATGTTTTATAGCTGCAAAAGCTAATTGCTTAAGTTAAAGGGAATATAGCGTATATCGTTTGGGTCTAAGAAATCATATGCAAGCATATTCACATCTAATCATAAAGTATTTTAGTGCTTGTAATAGAACTCATTAAAAGTAATGTTGGTTATTCTAGAATACAGTGCAGTAAGCTTGTTTTTTAACCATTAAGCAATAGCAGAGACCGATGTGCTGTCCTTTAGAGTTTTGCTAGAAGCAATAAAATAATACTAGTTTATTTACTTACAAAGGTAATTATTTTATTTAAAAAGACAAGATAGGCTTTTAATGTTAAGTGACATCTTCCTTAAAAAGGCCTAATTAAAACAAACAGCATATTGCTTTGACAGCTAAAGGTTTACAAGAAGTTTTGTTTCTTCACAAAGTCAAGGATTCTTACCTAATTCTTGCCCACTCAGAAGAACAATATGGGATTAAACACTTCTGAAAATCCTTTTGCCCCAGAGCAGTACCTTTGAAATCATAAGTTCTAATCATGTCATCAGAAGGTATCTTTACACGGGAAAGTTTTCAGGACTGGAGGATGTGAGTGAGAAAATCTGACTGGTCTTTCTGACAGTGGATTCAGGCACATTAAAAACTGTCAGCAAATTTAAACTTTCCTTTGATCAAACTACAAGGGCAATATTTTGCAGCTAGCTTGTATGTGTGGACTTCGGGTTCAGCGATTTACCATTGCACCTGAAATATACCACTAGCTGGTTTTTTTTAAGTTAAATTGCACAATCCTTATGCAAATTTCCCATAGGAATTGTGTTTACATAAGGACTGTAGGATTTTGTGCACAACTCCTCATAAAGGTGACCCCTTTTAACTGCTAGAACTGAACCAATAGTGTTTGTTACCTTTTAGTAACAGGTGGTAAATATAATCTTGAACTCAGATGGTGTTTTAAAGGACCAGCTCAAGGTTCCTTAGCAGTGACACTTTGCTGTCTAGAGGATGAAGGAATAATCACCTGTTAATAAGGAAAGACAAATCACTAATAATGTTCTCCTTTCCTGGTTAAAGAAAATGGTGTCTGAGGAAGCTGCTCTGCCAGCCTAATTAAAACAATACAGATTTTGTCAGCCTGCTTTAGCCCACTTCCATAAGGAACTGATTACTGAACAGATACTTGAAGCTCCTCTCTAATAACAAAGCTGTCTAAAACTGCATCACAGGACTTCTGGAGAAAAGGCAGGTGTTATTCCCGACACTGACACAACACACTGATATTTCCAGTTTGGGCTCAAAATATGTGAGTATGCATGTGTATAAATGCTGTAAAGACTATGAAGAAAGCTTTGAAAGTATCTGTAAATGTGTATCTCTTGAAATTACTAGATCATGTACCAGTCGTCCAATTAGTTCCACTAAGCTAAAGCTTAAGTATCCTATATCACTTCATGATCTGCGGGACACTTAAGGTTGGCTCAATGGAATTAATTTTAAGGTTTCCTAGTAACCTTGGTAACTAGCAAACTAGAATTAGTCATTACAATCTAGTGTATGTTGGCTGGAATTCTTTCTGGTTCAAGATTAATTTAAAATCCTAAACGTAAGGTTAATGGTATGTTTTCAGTGTAAGCTCAGAGAAAGAGAGAGGGGAAAACTCAGCAAGATGACTGTAGAAGAGAATTGTCATAACTCAGCATAGCTTCTGGTATATTCCCATTTATGCTAGGAGTGTTGATGGAGCTAATGAGGCTTGAGAACAGTTAGCACTGTCAAATAACAATTGGAGTCCAGAGAATTTCAGAAAAAAAATTCTCTAACAAATCTGTGAAAGCTGAAGACTTGGTATACTGAAAGGAACAACGATTCACATTGCAGACCACACAACATACTGCTAAATATTCATAGGCTAGAGAATTAAGACCACATACTTAATATTGTAGAATGAATTGGAGTATTTTGAACATTGCTCAGAAAGACAAAAATATCTCTTAATACTTGCGGAAAAAGACAATACCTACAGAATAAGCTATGCCCTATGACAAGTCAAGGGGAAACAGAACTGTCAATTCATTGTGTGCTTCCTCAAAGCAAAGCTACAGTGATAACCAGAGGGTATTTTTGTAAAACAGTTGAATTATCCACCCCCCCTTCTTCAGTGGAGCAGAAGACTAAGATTTAAGGCACCTTAGTCAGCATGTTGCTGTATTGACCCTACTGAGTGATGATTCTGTCTTGAACACATAGTGTGAGGTTTCTGCAGCATGAAAGTAGGAGACTTACTGGAGGATGATTTTCTCAGAATCAAGGCGACGATTTAAAAAAATGTTGATCATGTTGGATTTCATCTAGTTCTAGGTTGGTTTTTAGTTCAGATGGACCCAGTGTGGGATTTAGCTGTGGAACTGGGAGAGCTTAACACGATGAACTCATGTTTGTGGAGACACACAAGTGTGTAAGTTTTTTGTCTTTCTAATAAGCTCTTTGTCCTTGAAAGTTACATGCAGCTCAGTAGGAAATGTGGGGTCAGGCAGCTACCAGGATCAAACTCACCGCTACATCATAGTTGTTTAAAACATGTGGTATGCTTCAGTATGGAATCTTTAAACAAAACAGTTCTAGCTTGCGGCCATTGCTACACAGACTGTATGCAGATAAGTCACAAATAGCTGAGCATATGTGTGGTGCAAGGTTAAAACAATAACAAGCAGGTCGAATCATTCAAACACTGGAAATCACTTTGACTCCAGGCCAAAAGCTTAGCTTGAGATGATATCAGTATGGGATAAAAAGAGGATAAACTAACAGGCTTAGCAGCCAGCTTGTTGGAGTCAGCATATAGTATCTATACTTCCAGCAGGAGAGCAGATGGCCATATATTTAAGGAAGCACCAGACAGGGAGTCAGGAGATCTGAATGCTATTCCTGGCTCTGCAGCAGTGTTCCTATGTCACCTTGGGGAGTCACTTTTTTCCCCTTTTTTCTTAATCTTTTAAGTAGTGAAAATAATATTTGCTTGTCTCACAGGGCAGTTGAGAGGCTAAACTGATGCTGAAAAAAATTTCAGAAACTCTAAGAAGCACGTATGGAAGAACTGCAAAGTAAACTTGTTTGAAAGAAAGGACACCGCGTGGTTTCATATAGCATGTTTGTGCAATATGTTTACAATCTTTCCTCTCCCTAGAATGTCCCATGCCTTTTTGCACACGGTTTTCAAGGAGGGAATAAATGGATTAAGCTGCCTTCCACATTCGCTAGAAAGATAAGCAGCTGCCAGTAAGAACTTGACCAAAGAACAGACTTTATTACTGAGAGAGATATTATTTATGCCCAAGAGGGCAATAGGCTTGTTGAAGTTAACTGTTTGTCCCAAGATATTTTTGCATTGGTAGCAGAATAATGTCTCTAATGGCTTTATTCTGAATTCAGCAGGGCTGCTTGCAAGCTGAACGTTAAGTACATACTTAAGTATTGTCTTTTATGAACAAACCTTCTGCTGAAGTACCAAAACAAGTCCATTTTTTAAATCGGTGAGAAATGTCCGTGATTATTTGCACAGGACTTTAATCTAAAGCCCATTAAAATCAACTCAACTTCAAAGGAATTTGAATCAAAGACCTAGCAAGCAACTGTCATTTCTTCTGAATCCTATGCCCATTAAGTAAAATGACCCTATCTTTCTTTGTAGCTATTTGGCATCATAGGACTAATGTTTTCACCACAGAATAATCAGTTTCTGCTTTCAGTGTGGAGGTGTAAGCTTTGGGCTGGCATTGAATTTTAGTGCATATCACGATTCGTTCCATTTGTGCATATCTTTTTTGCAAAAGAGAAAAAAAAAAGGATGAAGACTTTTGGTTTTTTCCTCTATGCCTCCATTTTTCTTGTTTCTAGATTTTGAGTCCCTGGCAAGGGATTGAACCGCAGTTCAAAGCCAGCTCTGGTAAAAGGGCACAGACAGCATTGCAGAAGCCTTCAAAACTTTAGTCCACCTCATAGCAGTGGTGGAGATACAGGAATCAAAAGCAAAGGTTATCTGATGTCCTGAGTGTTGATATGGAATATGGTCTTCCAACATGAGTTTGTTTTTCTGATTCCTCACAAATGTAGCTGCCTCTAACCCTGTAAACTGGACTTCTTCCAGCTCTTCTGGAAATTACCTTGGGTTGGATATCTACAGGGAGGGAAATACCTGTCATTTTCAGGTTCAGGCTGTTGAGCAGATCAAAGCATGTGGCAATAAAACGGGGTCTGGCGTGATCTATGAAGAAGACTATATTCTTCCTTTGCATGCAGCCTGGTTTTGTAAGAACACACTTTTGAGTTAAGCTGGTCCTCTTTTATAACGGGGCAGTTCTTCTGCCTGATTCCTTGTTGACAGTCTGTGGCCAGACTGATCTGGTCCAACTGAAAAGTGGTTCAGATAAGACTCTGATGTCGCCATCTTTCCCTTTTACAGGAATGTTGATTGCTTCTTTAGCGTCCTCTTTTTGGCTAGGCAAGTGACAGAATTGCAGTTAAGAGGTCAAAGAGGTGCTCCACAAAGACACAAACACAGGGAGAAGGAGAGCAAGGATGGAGCTTGTTTTACCAACATTCTCTTTTTCTTCCCATCCCTATGATTCTTATAAGCTAATTTTCACTACTTGCCATGGGCCTTGCAGGTAACATTTTCTCCAATGACTACCAACTTTGTCACATAACTTTTCAAAGATTTGAAGGTGTCATATAGAAAAATCTTAGAAGAAGTGCCTTCATGAGAATGCTGCTATTTGTATGTGTTTGCGTTCTGGGGTGTGGAACAGAGAGCTTGGAGAATTAAGAAAAAGTAGAACTATTTAAAAGTGAAGTTAATGATTCAACAAGGGCAGGTTCACTTCCAGGATAAGTCTGGTTATCTGTTATAATTGTATAAATAAAGCGTTCAGTCCAGATCTATCATCCTCCTCTCCGGTCCTGCACTGTCAGGGCTGGGTTCTTTGCACAAAGATGTGGTTTTTTCTTGGGATCATCTTCTCTCTGGGGATGCCAATTCCTGGAAAACTCAGCTTGAAATTGCAGTATGACGGGTGAGTGTGAACGGGGTATCATGAAGTATTGTGCAGGCAGTAAAATTGCCAGGAACTGTGTCAGAATGATAATTATGACCTGAAAACCTGTAATGAGGGTTACTAAGCTGTAAGCTTCGTAAGATTGGAAAGAAAATATAAAGATGGGAAATGAAGAAAGAGTGAAACAAATCCAAGCCAACAAAGATATGGCTGCAGCCATAGGAGAGACAGAATGCCCCTCAAATGGACCTCAAGATGCTCTGCTTCCATTAGCTGAAATTCATTTGGCTTAGCCTCTTTCACAATGAACTCTGAAATCAGATGCTGTAGGAGTAAAATACCTTTTCTGAGTATAAAGTGAGGGGGGGATGACTAAGCAAAATTATATCCATTAATAAAAGATAGCTGAGGTTACGTGAAAAAGATGGTGTCTCTAAAAGCAGCTCAGATACTGAACACCTGTTGGAAATCTGTAGAAATAAAAAAAAAAGCTAATGGAGTTGGTCCAGACAATCATCACCCCAAGGTGTTCAGAGAATGAGATTATCGCATTTTTTATTACCGATTAATGTTTTTGAAATGTATGAAATGTCTAGTTTTGCTGTATTCTCCATTCTCAGTTCTGCTTCATAAGAAAATGAGTGACACAAAATTATGCTGTTTGCCTATCTAAACTATTTTGTTTCATTCAACCTCAACTTTACAAGGAATGATAGGTCACTCTGCCATTACAGCAGCTGGGATTTGCAGGAGGGGCACAAATATAGTGTGGAGGACAGCTACCACGTATAACTTTATACATGGAATTTTGTAAAGTAAACAAGAGAAAGCAGCGCAGTGCTCAATGCCTCTAGACTAATTACATCCCCTGAATATAGTTTTAAAAAGGAGAGGAAACCAAGCGTACCTACTGCACGTAAGTTCCTTCATAGTATACCTGTTCAACAACTCTCCTGGCAAAGCTCCTAGTGGAGCATACAGTGTCACCACTTCTGTCTTTAAAATGTGTTATTTCACTTGGGTAATATTTAGTCTTTAGATTTCATCAGGGACTTAGTCAGAGCCTGTCAGTTTCAGTGGACAGAATTCAACAGACCCTTGGTAATGTAGCATTCATTTTTCTTTCTAATTGCTGTCCAGGACTGAACCTGTCGAGTACGTGCATGGGATTTAAAAAGACACTTGATAGAATGGTCAGTGTGACTTTGGGTGGGCAGCACCTGCATAAAGATGAAATGACTAGCAGAGCCAATTTTCATTGTCATTTGCTCTGCTCAACAACTTAAATGAAATATCTGATTTATCAGCATTCAAGGAAACACAGCTTTTGCTGAGAAAAGTCCTTTAATTTGGTAAGAAAGCTTAACCATAGCATTTAAAAAACTGTTGTTCTCACATGGTCACATGGGCTGACTTTGCACTTCTCCACTGAGAATCCTAGTCCATAATCATAAATGAGTGTGTGCTTTCTAATCTTAGTTTACTATTAAAAATGATTTGTCTCCACACTGGCTATTGTAAAAGGTTTATCAGTAAATAAGAGCTGGCCATCTGGCAGCAATCTGACTGTCTGGCATTTCTTTGATTTGGTGTAATTAAGACATAGTGTCAATGAGGATAGAAAGATATTACAGGATATTGTTTCCCTTCCTGATAGACAAAGAGCAAAGTAAGCCCCGGCATTTAGAAAGAAGAAACTCTGAACTGCAGCTGAGATGTTTATTCTCCTAGCAAAGATGTTTATCCTGCATCTACAAGGTTCTATTACAAAGATATCATGGCTGTTGTAGCAAATTGTTAGCAATGCAAATGTAATAATTTTGCCCTATAGATAAGGGTGTTGTATGCTAACAGCATCTCCTGAACCAGTAGCAAATGCCCATTTTAACTATCGAGTTCTACATTTCTCTATCAGTAAAGGTGCTATTTTCAAGAGACATGTAAAAAAACCAAAATCCCCCTATTTTTCAGTGGACAATGTGAATGAATAGTGAATTCTATTTGCATGTATATTAAGCTGATAATTGTACATTTGTGTATAGAAGCACAAATGATAGCAGTTGCAATTCAGACGATGAGAGCATATTATATTGATGACCATAATGATTCACCATACGAGGCTTTTGCAACAAGAATTTCTGTTACGAAAGCTTTAAAATGTAAAATGTTCTTTTTTTGGTACTTCTCCTGTAAAGGCTCCAAGGCCCATTGAAGTCACTGAAGGAGACTGTGAAGCAGTGGTTATTGGTTACTAACAAATACGAATATTTCTCAGATTTCCCATTTTAACACAAGTAGTGGATAACTGCTGTCTCACCTTTGAGTAATGTAATGTAGTCATCAAAATCCACTCCTCATTATGAAACCCTTTCATTAGAAATGTCACACTTGCTATCAGTACTGGAAAATTGATCTGAATGAGCACTAAAAAAGAATTAGAAAAATAATTACTGAGGGGTTTTTTTAATAGAACATACAGATTTGCTTTTTCTGCATTTCCAAGCATTTTAATTTGTTCTTTGTAAACTTTTTTTTTCAGATTAAGCCTGCACTAAATGAAACTTTCATGGGACCTCATGAAAATATATACTCAGACACTGGGTCTGTGTGTCTTTTCTAGAAATATAAAATGATAGAACCTGCACTAGAAATTTTTGTTTCCTATGAATTGATTAAAAATATGCAGTCCTGGAGACCACACTATTCCCTACTTGTGGAATAAATTGGCTATTCTCATGGCAAGTAGTTTGTGAACATCTCAAGCTCTTGGCAATGTTCATTTGTCATGACTATAATATTTTTGCATACTTAAGTAGATCATCAAAGCACTCAGTCTATCTGGAATAATTGAATAATTCCCAAACAGGAGGAAAAAAAAAGTGACATCTTACCAATTAAATACTTCATCATATATTACCCATGATCTGGTTTTGGCTTTCGTCCTACAAAGGCAGAAACACACACCAGGGCTCATACAAGCGGTTGGCTTCAGGGAAGCTGGTATAGTGAATAAAGAATTGCCATTGGCAAGGAAGCAGAGTTAACCTAATGCTCTAGCAACAAAAACCCCATATCACTTACTTCTATTTGCAGCTAAAACATTCCAGGAATTCATTACTCAGATACTCTTTTGGTGGAAGAGCACTCAGTTACACGCTCTGTCTTCCTTCTACATAACAAAATATGTCCTTTTGACTTATGAAATTGCGGATACTTTAACAGACATTAAAACGGATCTTATTTCTCTGCTGAATTTCCAGGGATCAGGTTTTTCATATTGTGCCAGAAACCCTTCAGCAAGTCCAGCATCTTCAGCATCTTTGCAGCACTTTACTGGTGAGTAGGGATAACAATATGTGCCCAAAAAGCAGAGTGGGATGTTGGGCTATAAAACAGACTTGCATGTAGCTTTGGACAGGCATGAAGGTTAAAGTAAACTTGAAAAAGCTTTACCTAACTTTTTTTTTTCTTAGTGTAGGGTGGAATTGCCATTCCACTACCCAAAAGAATTTGTAGGAAGAAGTTAGTTTCCGTGCATGGCTGTGTGAAGGTGCTGCTCCTTATCAGTGGTGCTTGAATCAATGGAAACACTAAACCTGTGCTGCCTGCTCTATGAACAGATGTCTGGACAATAGTTAAGGGGAGAATTTGAAGGAAACTTCTCCCAGTTGTTAATACCTAGTTACTCTATATTAACTAGATTTTGCCATTCTGAAAACAGAGCTTGATTTGTGCATTCCTTTCTTCTCTGCACAGCTGGATTTGTGGAAGCCCCAGCTACCTGAAGACATCTCGACTGGAGAAGACCTGCACATAAGGGTCCCAGCCCGTCTGGTGCAGGAAGTGAAAGACAGCTTAGATCATCATATGATCTCTTACAAGTATGACCTCTGATTTCCTGATGGGAAAGGCTGGTTTTAACAATCTTTGCTATCAGAAAACGACCTAGCCCTTTACATTGAACACTCAGCAATCACAATCTTTCTTCCAAGTGCCTCCAAACTCCCTTGTCCTGCCCAGTGCACAGATGCTATAGGGTTTTAAAGGCACATTCCCCTATGCCCTGTTTATTCACCTTCCAGCTAGCCTGGACTGTGAATTTGGAGCTGGGATCTGAGATAGCCCAACCTGTCTTGTTTCCTGCTGTTGCCTTCTCAGTGGCAGAGGATGGCGCTCAGAAATATGACTCAGTTTTTTATACTAAAGTCAGGAAGCCAAGCTTGATACAACCACTGCTTATAGGAACATGTTTTGCTCTTTGAAAGTATGGATACTTGGACAGAGGGTCCTCCATATTTTGGAAAGCCCAAAGGTTTAACTAGTGTCACTGCGGAGAAACAGTTTCTGTAGCTCTCCTTTTCCCTTCCCTGTCTTTTGTTGCTCCTCTGGTTTGGAGAAGAGCCCTTTCAAAGTGAATATGCAGCCAGTTTCTTCAAAGCTGCAGTTTCCTACCCCTATTCCACCCCCTGCCAGGCTGGTGAGAATTTCCTAGCACCATCCAGCCAAACAGAGACATCCCAGCCTGGACAAATGTCCTGGTGGCAGGTACCCGCTGAGCACACAATTGGGAGCCACAAGCTGCAAACGGCCCAAGATGCTTTGTCACATCTGCCCAGCCACACATCTTCACTAACTGCCATGCTACTGCTTCCAACCAGAAGATCTAATCCAGATACAAAGAGTGTTTATAAAGCCAAACGGGATTAAACAAGGTCTATTCTTCACACAGTCCTATTCCTATTTGGAACTGACTTTTTTCAGGTAACCAGTAGCTGGCTATATTTCATATAAACAATCCCGTAGTCATTCAGAGCTGGTGTCAAACAACCAATGGACATACGCTGACATTTACCAATCAAAGATAAGTTAAAGGAGGATCGGTGCCACTTCAAAGCTATTTAGAGTTACAGCTGATCTTGACATCCTGCATCTTGCCTGACAAATTCTTTTTAGTGAGCGTGATGCCCTGACAACCAGAGATGGAGAGATGAGGTAGGAGCCAGTACGAATGATCTAGCACCAGGTTTATGTATTCAAGACTTAGATCATTCTCCAGAAGATATTTAACCTCTTATTTATATCAAGGCTCTTCATTTTCTAGTAGCTTCAACTGATTCTAGTGGGAATTTAAAGACTAAACTGAAGTTAGCAGGTTAATCTTTTTTTTTTTTCCCCTTGGAGCGGGGCTAGAATTGTATCCACTCTGTCTAAGGTCCTAAAGGAAGAGGTGGGTAATTTGATAGGCAAGCTGAAATTTTGGCTTTGTATTGCAAAAGGATTGAGATGAGTACAGCAATGTTAGAGTTAAAGTTCCTATAACAGATTCAAAGCAGGAACCACCTTTTAGAAGGCAGCTGACATGCAAGGAAGGTTAACATGACAGTTGGGTATAAAATGATAGAGACATAAATGACAAATTATAATCAGGACATCAATATTCTGACTGTGTCAGACTCTGGGATTTCAATTCTCCAGAGCTCTGATAAGGCATTTTGCATGTGTGGTTTCAGTTCATGGGAATTTGCACTGCCTAAATTTTAGTTTGAAGTTCAGATGTGAATAAACATCAAAGCTCAGAGTGAAAGTCGCCTGTAACTACTCTTAAAAGTTTCTTATGTGCAGTTTCCAGAAATGCCGATGAGTGCTACTGTCAGCAGAATAGCCTATTAGCAGTTACAGTGTTTGAAATCAACAACATTTAAGCTACCTTTGCAATTGTCTTATCGCAAGCATTTACAATGAGCACAGATTTGTAACAGTGTTAGAAGGGGCTGATTGCAGTGAGAAAGCACAGTGCATAATCCAAAGTCTTCTGAAGCCAAGGAAAAGGTTTTATTGACTCACTCGATCATGGAATCACTCCTGTGCTATACTCATTTCTGAACTAATTTGTAGCTAAAAAGGAAGAAGAGCTTTTTGAAGGAAAGAGGGGGTTTGTTATAATTTTTACAAATTGCAACTAATACTTCTGTGAAGTCTTTGCAAATTAAAAATGTCTCCATAAAACACAATGAAACACTAATCTTAAATTTTTCAATTTTCCCTCCTTTTCCCAAAAGGTGGTACTTTACAGTTTTGCCCAGAAGTAGAAGTGGTGAAGAAAAGAAAGATATTGAACATTAATTTTTTTTGGTAGAACATTGTCAATCTTTAAAAAAAAAAGTCAGGTAAAATTACTATTGTTATATTATTGTTAAAACCCAGTGAAAATCTTAGTGTTTTGAACTTTCTCTTACATGAAAGTAACCATTCATTTGCCAGGCTGCCCACAACAGAAGGGGATAAATCCTTTCATTTGTTGATGTAAGCAATGTACCCACCGTGATAGATCTGCAGTAATTGTTAGGGCTTATTTTCTTTTCTATCTCCCTCTTTCCCCTCTCCTTAGAGTCCTAATACCTGACGTGCAGGAACTTGTGGATCAGAGCATGCCAAAGGAGAGGAAGAGCCATAGGCAAGTCCCAGAAGGTTATGTCTACACCCAATATCATCCAATGGACGAGGTGAAGAGCAACCCAAGTCTGCCTGGTTGAACTGAACATGAATTTACCACCGATTTTGATTAAATCCTCGGTTCCTCCCTGACCAAACCTAAATGCTCTGAGCGAAGCAGGCATATTGTTTGGAAAATAACATTCTGGGATTCAGTTGATTGGTTTACTACCTTTCTACCCTATTATGCTTTATCATTATCTCTAGTATTAATTCATTTAAGCCCCAATATGTTTGATGCTGAGCCAAATGCGAAGTTCAATGACTGTTGCAGTCTCTAGAAGCTCAGTGAGGAAGAACAGGTGAACAGAGGGAGACCTGTAGAGAGAATTAATTTAAGGACAAGTTTTTGACACTTCAGGAGAGAATAATGTCATGAGGGTGGGTAGTGATGACTTCTTGGTGTTATTTTTCACAGACCAGTGGGTAAGCAGAGCATGGTGGTATTCTTCCTCCCAGCCACACAGTAAGAGTGAGAGAGCAGAGTCAATCCTCAGGTGTATGTTGTTTGAGCTACCCATTGGGGATGACTGCTGCTGAACACAGACGCGAAAAATCAGTAGTTATATGGAAGAGACTGCAATACTGTTTTGAAGAATTGATGGTGTGGCTCCACTTCTGGTGAAGTCAACAGAAAGATGCCCAAAAGGGGAGGCATGTTGAATGACTTCCAGGACAGAGTATCAGTGTTGTATTGCAGTGATGTTATCTTTTAATACTCAGTGAGATATGACCATGCCTTTGCTCAGAGGCAAGTGAAAGGCCTCCCATGAGTGTTAAATGATATCACTAATCAAAATAAGCTCTGAGGAAAATGTTTCTTGTCTAAGCAAAAGAAAATACTTTAATCTGGAAAAAGAGGTGGGAAAGAGAAGGAAACTCCCACTTTGGATCAAGAATTCTCTGTGACTATTTCAGATTTATCAATGGATGACTCAGATACAGAAGAGCAACAGTGAGCTGGTGACTCAGCACTCCCTGGGGAAGACAATCGAGAATCGAACATTGTATTATCTGCAGGTAAAGGAGGAACTTTCTTAAAATGAACAAAAGATACCTTCACAAAAAACTACACAGGAGAAGACAGGATTCAGAGCTTTCCTATGACAGTGCTCATCCCAGTTCACTGAAATAACAGGAGATGGTTTCACTCCTCCACACTACAGTAAGATTTGCCAACTTTCATATACACTATCACCATAACGTTGTTATTATGTAGTGAAAATAAATTTAACTGAAGTCTTGTTTAGAAATATTAATCAAGCTGAAACTAGCTTGGCAACAGCTGTGTGTGAGGATAAAGAGTTTTGTTTTGTTGGTTTTATTACTTTTTACGGCATATAGCCTTTCTGCTAAGAGTATTATTTTTTTATCGGATGCTCTAGTAAAAACCATAGTCTTAATAGTTGGTTTAGTTATTGTCCAATCTGTTCCTATCACTGAGTAAAATTAGATTATCTTCCTTTTTGTGATTCCCCGTCTAAAGAAAAAGAAAGAAAAGAATCCCTAAGAACAACCAGTCCTGTAAGTGACTAATATAAATGAAAAAGAAACCGTTTTATTGACAGTGCTGTTCAACAGACAGTTTAAAACTCTTGCCCTGCAATACTACAGAAATGGGTTTATTAGGAAGGAGAGCTTATCATAATGATGTCTGTAATAATAATCTCAGATGGCTTAATGGCATATCAAGGCACATCCTTTTCTTTCTGTGTTAGGCTAGGCTGTTTTATTGTAATGTAAGTTTTCCAAACAATCATTTTTCCACTCTCTCAGATCAGTCAACCATCAGATAAAACCAAAAAGATCATTTGGATGGACTGTGGGATTCATGCCAGAGAATGGATCTCTCCAGCCTTCTGCCAATGGTTTGTGAAAGAAGTGAGTCCTCACTTTTCCACTTAGATAATATAAAAACATATCGCTTGGATACTTCAGTTCTCTTTTCTGTCATGGTACCAAGAATTATGCTTTTGCTGTTAAAATATGATTTTCAAAATTAGTACATAGTACAGATACTGTGGAGACCTACGTGCAAACACAGCTTGAGTGTTAGTGCACTGTTTCCTCCACATAAACTGATTCCAAAGCCACTGATTTCCCACAGTAGCTTTTGGATCAAGCCTCTCTACATCACAAAGCCACAGCTTCCCTGGAATAAAGCAGCCCTAAGATATGGTATATCAAAGTTCCACGTGTACTGAAAGTGCCTGGTGCACAGGTACACTATCATGCAGCTTTCACACCCGCAAGACTGTCCGTATGACTATACACTGTCACTTTGTTAACGGCAAAAGGCAGACATCTCCACACATCGGGGATCAAGTAGATCTTGGATACCATGGTGATATTCAGGAGTGAGTGATTCCCTGATGATAGTTCTAAACTAGCTCTTTCCAGTGATTACAACCAGATTCTCTGTTGAGTCCTCTGCATTTTTTCCTTTCAGATTCTTCAAAATTACAAATCTGACCCAAAGATAAGCAGATTTCTGCAGAATTTGGACCTCTATGTTTTGCCAGTCCTCAATATTGACGGTTATATGTATTCCTGGGAAAAAGTAAGTAGTGAAAATCCAGGAACCAGACTGAAAGTTAGATGTGCACAGCATGTTTTGTTCATTTTAGATACAATCCTAGCAATTATATTTAAACAGAGAACAGTGACAGAATCATTACTCACACAAATCCTCTCATGGCAGAGAGGTTTTGTTTCTTCTGGTAAATCAACAGCCACTTGAGATTGCAGGGCTAAGAACTCCTGGCAAATGTCATGAGCCTTGGGAATAGAGAAGGACAAAACCACAGGAACAATTGCTTTTCAGTTTCTGGGGATGGACTTACTTCCCTGATAACAGCTAAAGGCTTGGTTGATGGAGTTAACCATGTCTGGAGAAGTCAGTTATTCTTCACAAAGGGTGTTGAACTAGCACATGGGTCTAAGCACCTTTGTAGTGTGGGACAGGAGGAGAACTGGTCAAATATTGGGCTATTTTGTTATGAAATAGCTGTGCCCGCCCAAATAATCTTCCTTTTTTGATATGGAGGACAATGCAAAATGTTGGTCTTCATCGACTCTCATCATGCTTTGAGCCCTGTCAAAACACCTTTTAATGCAGGACCTCAGCATGGCCCAAGAGGCTCAGCCTACCACCATGGGGATCCTGCTGTCTCCCAGCTTGCTCCCCGGCAGGTTTGGGGCACACCACACATTGCACTTGGATGCACAGGTAGTTCGGCCAGGAAGCTCATACAGCACTGCAGTGAGGTCTACAGAGAACCAAGTATAGCAATGAGTATAGTAGGGAACCAAGGAGCAGCAGCAAGATTAGCTAACAAAAACGCATTCATCTTCTTTAATCTGAAACAAATGTAAGTTCAGCTATAGTCTCTTGGACATAGAGGTATCCCTTACAACACCAAGTCTTTCCTAGGAGTGCAACACCACATGGAGGCAGTTGAGTACTACAGAAAAAAAGCATACTGGTTTTTTTTTTAAAGCTCAGGAGGCTCATTTTAAGGTGCATACAAGCTTGTGTAATATGACAGCCTGGCTGTGGTAGATAAAATGTTCTATCACTAAGCTTTATCACCTTTGTACATAGAGCACAACTCTTAAAATGCAAGAGTTACTCAGAATGCAGAGGTCAAAAATAAAGGAGTCTTTACACCATATTATCACTAGCCCTTATGGATCATTGAGTTGTTATTATGTAATGGACGTTACTTTTTTTTAGGATCGTCTGTGGAGGAAAAACCGTTCTCCATATATGAATGGAACCTGTTATGGGACAGACCTTAACCGAAACTTCAATTCCTCCTGGGGCAGTAAGTTCCAAGTATTTCAGATCAGCAATGAAAATGTAAAGCAAGAGTAATAACTAGTCTCTGAAATAAGATGAAGTCCTGTAAGAAAGGAATACTCATCTTGTTGTCATCAAGACATATGTAAAAATAAAAACCTGGTTTGTAAAAATATTAAGTCATTGATTTTCAGCTGGTATTTATTTTTGTGAGCAGAAAATTGCTGCTTATATAACCACACCTCCAATTCACTGCAGGAGCAAGCATCAGCTTGAGGCAGCAACATTAGGAGTCAGTCACTTAACAGCCAGTAGTCACATTTGCCGTGAATTTCAAGGAGTCTCTACAGCTTCCCTGGCAGGTTGTACACTGTGGTGGTGTCAGAGTGGCTTTGTTGCAGCTAGACTGTATATGTGCATTAAATATTTTGGTCTTGCAGCAAATTTTAGTTTTTACCAACAGAGCAGAATGTTGAAGTCCCACTGAGCTGTCTAGTCTCCCTGCCCACATAAACATACGCCATAACACTCCAAGGGAAACTCCCTCTGTTCTCTCTGAACTGGAGTTCATATGTATCGCCTTTGATTCACTTTTTGTATTCCTCTCCAGGTATTGGTGTTTCTTATAACTGCACCAGTGAAATCTTCTGTGGATCTGGACCAGAATCAGAGCCAGAGACAAGAGCTGTGGCTCAGTTTATCGAAAAGAAGAAGAGTGACATTTTGTGTTATTTAACAATTCACTCCTACGGACAGTATATCCTCACTCCGTATGGTTCCACAACTGAACCTCCAAGCAACAGTGAAGAACTGGTAGGGCAAAACATTCATGTTCTACACTTGCAGCGAACAAGTACGGGCAGTATACTTGCATGTGGCACAACTCTATTGCCTTCTTGCCTTTCCTTCAGCGGAACTGATCTTACTCAGGGGCTTGACTCACAGAGTTACTGCTGCTCCTCACATTTCCCACGCAGCGAGGACAGGCTATGGGCTGACATCGGCCCCCCTCCCCTGCTAAGCCCCAAAAATTGGAACCGTCCTGTGCAGAGTTTAATATCTGCATTAGCTCCGTGTATTTAAAATACCTTCTCTGGGTTTACAGCTTCTCTCATATCTATCTAATAATATATCGGAGCTCTTGGCTTCTATTTAACACTGCTTTCCTGTCCTCTAAACAGAAGCTCTTGTGACAGTGATTTAGTGTTTCTACGGAGGAAAAGTCAAGTAACAAGGAAAAGAAGTAGCAAGTAACTTTTCTTTAAAGAAAGCTTCCTTTGAGGCAGGTCTCCAGGGCTTTAGCTTCTCATTTCCCTAATGTAGGGCTGTGGTCTCTTCATCTTTCTTGGTTGCCTGTGGTACGTGCAGTATCAGCAAGGTTTATTTGCCTCAGAATTAATCCTAATCCTTCATCTTAAAGCAGGAAAATTGAATTATTACAGATAGGGTTACTGCAATGCAAGTTAAGTGGAGAAGAGCACCAAGTTCTTGCTGCATACAAGAATGCGTTTGCACTTTAGGATGACAGCACATTATACATATATGGTTGTCACGATTGTGTCCAGAAATGGTATTCCAAATGTGTTCACTAGGATAACGGGAGCAAAGTAGGCACCTGCTTCTTGGTTACTTCTTCCCTCAGTTTCTGAGTGTTCTAATTTCAGTTCATTAGCATGTACTTATGAACGTTTCAGTAGCTGGAGCACTAGTCAAGAGCACGAGGGACTTGGTTTCAGACTTCATGTGAGTCATTGGAGAAGTCATTTAGCCTGTCTATGGCTCAGTTTCTAAAGATGGTGGGATAGAGGGTCTATGGCAATACAAGCAGTGTAAGGGATCAATCACTGCTGTAGTCAGTACGAGTGTGCTATACAGCAGAGACTAATTCTCCAAAATACAGCCCTCTAGCTTTACAATAAAACAAATACCTTCTCTACCTAATAGCAGAGTAATTGTGAAAATTTTAACGTAATTTGCAGTAAATCGAGAACAATTTGTCCAAATGTTTGTAATGGGTTTCTCTAAAGTCCTGAACTAATAATATCAAAACTAAAAGATGATCCTATGTAAATGTAAAGCTGAAAGAGACAAAAATTTTGGTCCACTCAAAATAATTGCCAAATGTACTGGTACTGATGACAATGCTGTTCCTATTTTGAACTTGCAGATGCATGTTGCAAAGAAAGCAGCTGATGCCCTGATGGGAAAGTATGGGACCAGTTATGAAGTAGGATCAACCTCTTTAATTTTATGTAAGTGTCTTTATGTTACTCTTTGATTGCTCTGTTTTTTTTAAAGAAGAGTCATTCTTGTGTCACAGGCATCAGTAAGTACTGTTTTGCTGAGTCTCCTCTTTGAGTAATATTTAATGGGCTGGTTCAGTGGAACATCTATGCAGCAGTCATTTGAATACAAGATAACACTGTACATTATAGAGCTGACTGCAGGAAGGAAGGAAGCATTGATCAGAAGCCAGCTCCTACATGAATTCCTCACAGATACATCACAGGGGACAGAAGGAGATTGGTGATACGTCATCCTGACCCTGCTGAAGTCAGCAGCAAAACTCCTATTTGTCTTCACTGGAGTCAAGCAAAAATTAAAATCCCAATCAGGTCTACAGTTACTCCATCAGACATTATCACATGGCAGCTGTTTGCAGTTCTGCATGAAATATGGTGGTTTCAGCTTTGTTCCTAATGGACTGGATAGCCACATGACAAACACACCATCACAGCTGATACTAGTTGACAGCCTTTACATACAGGACTACAGCGCCCAAGAGACCGCCTGGTAAACCAAATCTTTTCCCAGTAAGCAACAAGTCACGCTAGTCACTAAGCGCAGTAAGTAGTTGGCTCTAGTACCCGTGTGGTTTTGTATATTCACAGCACCTGTGCTAGTCCCTGAGTCACACAAGTCACCTACTGCACAAGCAATGCTGTGTAAGTATAAGGTAACTTGTCCATGCCTAGGACTGCATTTTGCCAAGGTTTGTACTTGTACTGAATAGGTAAGAAAACAGATTCATGAGGCAGATGAACAGGGAGTAGCCAGAAAAATTTCAGACTTGAACAAAATTATGCTTAAAAACAAATATACAAAGAAATTCCAGGCAGTGTCAATGTAGGAAATGAAGTACCAAAACAGACAAATGGCCAATCCATCTTGTACTCACTCTGATTGCAGTAAAATGCTAAAAACACAGACTCCCGGGAACTCATCTCCTGTTATCGTACAATACCATCTCATGGAGGACTGTTTAACTTAGGAAACTCCATGGAACGCTTTCAGCATAATTGAAAATCGTAGCACCTAGAAGCTCTGCTCTCCATGTCGCAGTGATATACAGTTACTGCTTAGTTCAGGGATTTGGGTATAATCTTGCATTATCTATAGCAAGAAGTATTTTCAAAGGACTGTGCTTAATACATCTATCTCCCCTCTCTTTTTAAATTCACAGACAGTAACTCAGGCTCCTCACGGGACTGGGCTCACATGATTGGCATTCCTTTCTCCTATACATTTGAATTGAGAGACAATGGTACTCACGGATTTCTTCTACCCAGTGAACAGATCCAGCCCACATGCGAGGAGACTATGTTGGCTGTGACAACCATCATAGACTATGTTGATCAGAAGTACTTCTCCGGTGGGGCTGTGATGCTGACCTCTGGCAGCCTGGGCCTGAGCCTTTGCCTGAGTGTTGTACTCACATGGACTGTTTCCTAAAAATGGCTTAGAGAACCAAGCAAGAGACTCCCATGCAAAGTATAATGTCTCTTTTCAAGACAAGATTACATCAACAGAGCAACTAAATGTCAAGTATTTCAATAAAGGTTCATCCCACAAAATACAAGCATCCACTTGTGGTTTTGATAGCTGTGTTTTAGGGAAGGAGAAAAGGATGAAGAGCTATGGCAATTTTCCAAGCTTTCCTTACTGGCTCTGCAAGAAGCCAGCTTGAGTACACATGGGGACAGAACACTGTTACTCCCTGGTTCTTAAGCATGTTTTCCAGGGTTCACCTGGGCCTATGCAGCCCTTCTGTCAGCCACAGTCCTGTCCCATCACAATTCTTCCCACTGCCTGACCCCACTAACAGCTGGGTCTCACTGGCATTAGCAGGACGCTTGTGAGACTTAGATGTCACCAATTCCCATACAGAAAATTGGACAGCTTCCTTGACATCTACCCTCCTTCCCTAAACTGGCACATTGGGATTTACCAGAAAACACAGGGCCTCAAAAGTTGGTGAAAGGTCATAATCAGGCAACCATCGACAGCAGCCTGAAACAAGCTTGCAGAGTTGAGCTGGTGCAAGCGGGTGGGGATAGACAAGAGGTGTGGCTGTGTCACTTAGGTGCAGTCAGATTAGCGGTAATAGAAACTGCTCAAATCCCTCAAAAATACAAAAGGAAAAGGGAAAAGGAAGATGAGGATGGGTTGCTATTCCTACCTCATAGAGCAGACCAGAAAGTGATTTCTTTGCATTCACAACTACCAAAACTGCGTGACTGGTGGCTACAATACTCTAAAGTCAGACCCCTAAGGGATCTCATTACAGATGGTACGTAAAGAAAGTTGATTTACAGAGGTGTGCCTTTCTTACAAACCACCTTAACCCTTTGGGGCTGACTCTGCAGAAGGACTGGGGCCCACTTGTGTGGCTCTCCATCACCTGGGAGAGCCTGCAGGCTTCTGCCTGAGATCCACAGGTGAAGCTGGAAGCTCACTGGAGTGCCAGGGGAAAAGGAAATGCTTCAGCCCATTGAGCAGGGCCCCTCTGCCTGAGCTGCTCGAAAGGAAATGCCAAGGAAAGAGCTCTGTGTTGTTAGAGTCAACACCAGAGGGTGCAGGGCATTCACTGAAATAGAGAAGACCTATTTTAACCTGTACTCTGCTTTTGAATCCAGGAGTCCCACATCCCAGAAATATGTCCATCAGGCTTGGCTATTACAGATAATAGGATAGGATTTTTTTTTTCCTGATAGAAAATGAAGAGTCCAGGGGGGTGGGGAAGGGAAAAAAAAAACCCAAAACCATTTTATATGAAATGTCCAATTCTCTTAGCAAATTTCAAGACTCCACTTGAAAATTGAAAGTGTTCTAACCAGAGATTTTCAGCAAAATATTTCCAGCTTTGGGGAAGAGAACGCTTTTACTTCCCGCTGATTTCTTTAAGGCCAATGGTGGCAAATGCAGATCAAGACATTCTGGCAGAAAGCTCACAGATAAAGGACATTGAAAGCACTGTAATATTACTGCCTTCAAGTTACAAAGTACAGAGAGATTCAGTGACTTGACTAAGATCTCAAAGAGGATCTGTGGCAGAACCTGAAAAATTCTTTTGTCCAATTCTCTTCCAATGCTGCCAAGAGAAAGATGCATCTCACTTGAACATGGTACTGTTAAAAAAAAAACAAAAACAAAACCAAAACTAAAACCAAAAACCTTGCAGTCATTTTTCCAAAGCACATCTTATTGTCATTTTGTCTGTACTGTTAGTTGACAAATATTAGGTCTCATGTTCATTGTCCCCAGATTATTACCAATTCGTGTAGCTAAATCTGTCTGACTCCTGCAGGCTCCCCAGAGCATAGTCCTTCCAGACCAACCACTTATTTACAGTAAGACCCGTCTGTCACTGGGCTCCGTAGCAGAAGGTGTCACTAATTAGCACTTCTCCCCACAGGCGCATCACTCCCCAAACTTATGTTTACTTTAGGATGTGACTTGTAAGCCTTTAAATTTGTATTTGTATATTGTGTCTTTGGAACTGTAAGAAACAAGACAAGTCCATCTGGCCCATCACTGTAAGCTGTCTTTAAGCTTTTGCCAAGAAAGGTTGGACCAGATGATCCTTGAGGTCCCCTCCAACCTGGTATTCTATGATTCTATGATTCTCAGTGGGGTTTGACCATGAGTGTTTCATAGCCATTTGCTGGCATACAGAAGTGAAGCTCCCAGTGCCACCAGCAGCAGATGGCAGTGCCCTCTGGGGACCAATGTCCACACGCTCACCTTGCCAAGGCCAACGCAAGCTTGGGCTGCCACCAATCACTTTCCAAAACCAACCCATGACAAAAATGCTGCTGGCCAAGGCTTCTTTACTGGATTCAGAGACATTGCGCAGGCTGGACACCTAGAGCCAGAGAGGAAGGGAGCTGGTTTTGCTGATCTTGGGTGTCTTTTGATAAAATTGTTTACCACTACAAGACACAAACAGGTGTGTCCCAAAGTTAATTAATAGGTTTCTGTGGACAGGTTCAGTCCATCATTAGCTCCCCTTGTTGCAATAACCACCACCAGGCAGGGGAAGATGCCCCTGCATATGGCACCTAGGCAAGGGGACTAGAGGAGATTTTGCTTCCACCATTCCCAGCATTCAACAATCATCGAAGCAGAGAGGAAGATTTCTCTGGGGCGGGCGGGGGGGCGGGGAGGAGAGATATTTGGCAATAATCATTATTTTGAAGAAAGTCTGCTGCTGTCAGCACACTGATCATGCCTGGGCTTACAGCTCCTTGAATGTGCCAGCAATGACTCACTGACTTTGCACAGTGAAACCACAAATGAAGGTTGTGTGGAAGCAGCACCTTGCCCCCATTGTCCTTGCAGAACAGATGTCCTGCAATGAGTGCTTACAGCCGCTTTTAGGAGCTATCATTGCACAAACAAGCCACAACCACTAAAAGGCCAATGCTGCAGCAAATTGATCTTTACAAACATTACACGGGCTCTATATTTCACACACCCTTCCAGTTTGCTGACTTCCCTGTACCTTTTGTGCTCATAGAAGAGTGATATGTATGGCTGACAAAAATCACTGCAGAGACTGTGCATTTTATCAACCATGTTTTGCAGAGGAAAATTTCAAAGAAAAAGATAGTATGGATGCCTCTACTGAAACTCCCCTTACTTTATGAATTCATTGCCTGGCTTTATCTCTCCTGCATTCTATTGTTGCTTTTTCTGACCCTTGCCAGGTTTTGCTTTATGATGAAGTACGGAAAGAGATGCCTTCTGATTTCTTGCATGTTAGCAGAAGCACAACATTAGCCTACGGAAACAACAGCGTGACTTTGGATTTACTTGTGTAAACACATGCAAAACTAAGTTATCATGCAAAACTAAAAGATTCTTTCATTCATTGTTGTTTCTCCTCAATAATTTTACAGAGACCGATGCCCCTTCCCTTTTTTCCTCACAGTTAAACACCCAAATCATGCTTGCTTTATTATATAATTAGAATTGCAAAGGATTAATTACTTTTGATCATTCAGGATATTGAATAAAAACAAGGGCATCCCAGTTCTGAGTAACAGTGTTCTATATTATCCTTGTTAACATTTTGTCTGTAATACAAAAATAAAGATTGAAGAACGGGCCATCAGTGATCTCATTCCGTTTCATGCAAGGAGCTCCTCTCTGTTAATTTCTCCTCCATGCTATGTTAATTTGATACAGTCCTCAGGCTCCTAACAAGTTAGCAACACTGCCCTCATTAAGGAAAGTGAAGATATCACGAGGGAACTATAATATTAAATGAACGTGTGTAGCCTCATTTCTTAGAGCATCACATGATGGAAGAGCAAAAACCTAGAGTTTTGAGGGGAGTGTGGAAAACGCTTCTGTCAGTTGACCTTTCTGGGGAAGCACTTGCAATACAAGTTGCTACTTCCTGATAAACTGCTTATGCCCCAGTAGTGCACTCAAACATTATTCTTTTGTGCAGGTTCTATTCCAAACAAAAAACTCGCAGACTTGAATATCTTAAACTGTGTATGAAAATTGGAAGCAGTCTTAACTGGAGCAAACCTGCTCAGAAACACAAAAAGATGTTCTCAGTATGTTCCAGACATTACTGTAGATGGACATGTATTGATTTATGACAGCTGAAGACCTAGCCATTTGTGTCCCAAATCTCTCTAGCCAAAACTCCCCTTTTTCCAAAGTAGCCTGGGAACTACTTAAAACAGAAGGGTCAGGCTCTGAATGGAAAAAACCCAAAAAGGTATCCTGAGCTGGTCTTAGGTTCCCTCAGCCTACAACCTGTAGGTATTCATGGTTGTGGTAAACTTTATCTCATTCCCTGTGTTTTCTTTTGGCTTCACCCAGAGGTGAGTTTTCTTGGCTAGATGGGATATTCAGTTATACCATACACAAAAAACACAGCAGAGCCCATTGCTTTGATGACACATACTGTGCTCACAATTTCATTCCACATAAATGGCTGGCCAAGGCCGCTTTGTTTTCATTACCACTAAGCTGTGAGGGGACCAATAATAAGAAAAATAAGCAGAGGTTAAGACTGGGCATTAGAATTAGGAAACTCGGGTACTTTTAATTAAAATCTTGTCTAAAATGCATTTTGTATTTCCTGCATCCTCCTTCCAATGAATCTGGATGATCTTTGTTGGTATAAAGGAATAATGTGATGACCTGTCATCACTTGCTCCTGTCTGCCAAATCTCATGGTGTCTGTTTATGTGCATGGTAGGCATTCATAAAACCAGCTTCTTTTCTGCAAGTTGGCAAACAATACGAGTATGCTATTCACAAGGCAGCCAGTGGCAAGCAAGAGCAAATGCAGTGTCATGCTCTTTTAATTCACCTCAGTATATTGACCCCAGGTACCTCCGATCACAGCTGCGCTCTGTTGTGTGGGAAGGCCTCAAATGAAGGCAATGTACTTTAGGGAGAGGTGGTTAGGATTGCACAGTACCCACTGCAATGGAAAATCCCTAGAGGACGGAGAGCATTTGGAAAAATGATGGAAATTTATTGTGCTGACAAAGATGTAAGTAGCACTGGCTTTAGCAGTGGGAAAGAGGAAATGGGTAGGTCACGGACAGACTAATAATGCCATTTTTCCTAGCTTTAGCTTGTGAATGAGTGTCTAAAAGGGACAGCCCTTGTTTTGAAAATAGCCTTCCTGTTCTCAAACACCCATATAGCTTTACCTGGGAGAGGGCTGAGGAGGAAAAGGATTACCGATGAATGTTACTTAGCTCTGAATAGTGAGGCACAGGGCGGAAGAAGGACTAAAACTAATGAGGGAGATCCTGAGCACAAGCATAACCAGGCAGCAAGAAACACATGAGTAGGCAGCACACTCTGTGATAATTAGGTGTAAAATTCTATTTGACAGAGTTGCATATCAGAAGTTTCCATCCAGAGAGTGCAGTATAGGCTTTTATGTCATTTACTGCTAGTACCAGGGCAGGTCAATCAACTGATTCTAGGAATCCACTGCCATCACCTAACACACAAAAAGTACGTCTGTATTTAATGTCTGTGTTCCTAGTTTCTAAACACAAAAGAGAAACACATTAATCTATGAGAAAGGCCACTTCACTCCAGATTCTCTCTTCTCACTTCAGTCATTGCTTCTGCATATTTTTTAGGTTTGCATGTTGCAACTTTCTTTTTTTCCAAGCTACCTAGTTAGAAAAAAAAGAGAGTGGGGGTTTTTTGTTTGGTTTAGTGGGGCTTATGCTTAAGCTTCTACTTGAAAAATGAATCTTCCTTGGGATAAGCAATGTCCCTTGTGGCAGAACACTTGTGACATTGGAACTGTCTCTGAATTAGCTGTTGTTTGTCTCAACAGTTACCTGTGACATTGACCTGAACCAATTACGGTGTGATTCTGAAAACACTTAAAGGAATCATTAGCAAGAGGCAGAAATCTGGGAAAGCCAGCGCTGTGTCAAACAGTTGACCAGGAAATATTATAAAAGGGTCATGCTCAGAGGTGACAAACCATCGCACGCCAGGAGAATGTAATTCTATAGTGGAAATGATTGCACAAGAGTTTCACAGCCAAAATGCATTACTTGGCATTGCTCCCATCTCAGAGGCAGGTATCAAGCTACTCATGCATGGAGAAATCTATCCAACTCTCTTTTGTCTGCTACCTACAGAATCCCATTAATTTCATAAACTTTTTAGCGCCTTAAAATCCCCAAAACATTATCCAAGGATATTCTTAGCATCTGAGCAACTGGGAATCAGTAATAGTCTTGGGAGGGGGCAAGAAGGGGAGTAAGGGTTAATAGCAATTATTCTTGGAAAGCAATCTAAACCATTTTTTAATTTAATTTGGAGTGCCAAACTTACAGGATTCTTGAATACTAAGGTCATTTTCATCATGCTGATCCTGTGTCTTACTGAGTAGGACCAGAGTATTACTCATTTTTTGTGACCCTGAGTTATCAAGGACATGCTGGGCAAACAGCCAAGGTAATACAAGCTTAATAATAATAATCTATACTTAAAGTTAACATGATGGCTATTATATGATGGTCGTGCTGATTGGAGGAAGGTTAGATCTTCCAGCTCTGGTAACTGCTTGACTTAGCACTTTTTTTAGTGCATGAGAAACGTTATAAAATAAAGCATATATCTTACAAGTGGGAGAAAAGTCATGCAATGTAAGCAGCAAAGAAATGAGAAGAGGTACCAGAATGATGGGGGTGGAGAAGCAGTGACTCCAAAAGCAGTTTGGACATGTTTTTTAGCGGGGGGGGGGGGGGGNTAAAACTCCCCTGGCTCCATCTGCACATAGGGCTGTCATGTGTGCCTGGATAACAGATCAAGAGATTGATAGGAGCCCTGTTCTATTTAAAGGACATGGAAATGTGTAGAATCAAAGAACTTAGAAATGACAAAAAAGGCCAATGAAAGACTATCTCTCTCCTAGGATTGCTCTCTCGGGTACATTTCTGGGGGTGGTTGTCTAGTTGAGTCATTACAGTCAAGCTCTCCTCTTCTGTATCCCCCTTCAAGCTGTGGAGTTGTACTTTTACCTGCAGTTTTCAACCTTTTCCAATATGTATGACTCTGTTCAGCAAAGGAAATATATTTTTCAAATATATATGTATTTTTTAGACATATAAATGTTTTGTTTAGCTAGTCTTCCCTGCCTTAGTTACTTCTGTGGATCCCATGGACTCTCAAGGATCCAGAAGCCACTGGCTTCACCCATTAATTATCTATCTTGTGACCCACAGTGTCCCAGGGACTGAAAAAGAGTAAGTTGCAGAAATTGTCACTTCCTTTAGACTGTATGGATAAGACGGTTGTGAAGCTTTTTTTCAGCCGTAACTGTGGGAGTTGTCCAGGTTACCAGGAATGTGATGTTATATCTATTTTATGCTTTCTTTATAATATCAGCAGAAGATTGAGCTCTTTGACTATCTCCCAGGGAAAATCAGGAACTCCAGTTGAGTTCTCTAGACTAAGACAGCTGTTGAGACAAAGCGTATTCTAACCCTACACCTACTTGATGCTCAGGATTGCTCAAATTAGGCAGTCTGGTCAGTCCCACTTATGTAGCTATGTTACTCTTCAGTGACCTGCCAGGTGAAAGTCCTCTCAGCATGGCTATGTTGATGCAAAAGCGACCAGGAAAGAATAAACTATTTATTTTCTGAATAGGATAAAATGTCACTTTCCCGCAATGTAAACTTTCAGTACAGAACTATTTTGGGAGTTCTATGTTTTTGAACAGCAAAAATATTACCTTTTATGTGACTGTAGTACCTCCAGTGAGGTGAACACAGTGAGGTCCACATGGCTATCTTAGCAGTAAGAGAAACTACTCAACAAACTGAGGGGTGAACTGAGGGGAAAGAAAACCAGCTTGCATAAGGGTACCTAGCAAGATGGACTGCAGAACACAGCATGGGCCCGGATCTTTGGAGTCTCAGTCAGTGACCTGCTCACTACCCTGTAGCATTCAAACTGAGCCACAGAGCTTTAAAAGGAAAAATGGCTTCAAAGAAAAGAAATCACTTCTAAGCACAGGTCTACATTAAAAACACACAGCATCCTAGAGCTAATCAATAATTTTTGCCTGTCACAGTTCTCTTACACAGTATTTTTAGTAATGTAGTACAAATTTCTCATTTTGCTTTTCTACAGAAAAACCATGAATAGAATTTGATAGTATGTTTAACAAATATTCTAGTGAAATACATTGTGCTTGAAGGTCACCTTTTTTTGAGAGAGACCTTAGATATTTATATGAAGTGCAGCAGGTTTTACTTAGAGGACTAAACCCAAATGTTGACATGGTGCTATAGTACTCTGTGAAATTACTAGCTCCACCTCTTCCTCAGCTCAAAACACACAGCCATTTTAGAGAAACGCACCAGGAACAGTAATACAATGATATATCAGGAGCAGATTGCAGCGAGTGGGTGAGGAGTTCTGACCTCACAGAAAGCTGAGTGCCTTAGAGGGCTCTTAACTGAAGAACAGCAGCATTTTCCAAACACAAGAGTGGAAACAGAAGCCGCTTAAAGGGAAATCATGGTCTTTGTTGAACAGTCATTTTTTCTAGATGAAAAGGAAGAGAATTTGCAAAACCACAAAGTACCTCCAAGATGTAAATATATATATTATTTAATACATTTTAAGAGAAAAGATAGTTACTATAATTTAAATGGCAGTGTTAAACTTGCTGTACAGACTACTCTAAATTTAAGCTTGAAATTAGTCCAGCACACCAGCAATGTCTCAGAAATTTGTAAGGTTTCTGTCACCATGGTAGCTAAGTGGCAATGGGCTTAATCCAGCACTCACTGCGTCCATAGTCAAACTTCTCCTGGCCTTAGCAATGCTGGATCTGACCCTGTAAATCCTGACATGCTTGAGACCAGAGCTTGATTTGTAAAACCTTTTTACACAGTTTCCCACGGCAACTTGGGTTGGGAACTCTGTGGAGACCATTGGCTTGAAAGATGTCTGGGGAGATTTCTTTCATTCAGCAACAAATCCCTGACTGATTAAAAGAACTGTATTGACAGCTCGACAGGAAGCCATGCCATCCAGTCCTTGGGCAGCAGGCACTTTTGGCAACATGTACCAATTTAGAAGACAGGGAACAGTAAGGGAGGGGTACCAGGAGTCAGACAAGGTCCCTGGAAACTTCCAAGCTGTTTAAAAAAGAAGGGAATTGTTGCCTTCGTTAAATGCCGTTTCCAGTGTGTCACAGCCAACTAGACAAATTAACCACTATACTATAACATTTCTATTGTCCTCAGTGGATGATGATAAAATGTAGTGATTAGATAATAAGCGTGAGTATACACAATAACTCCTCAACAAAATCACCAGCTCTGCGGGATAAAGACACCTCTAAAAACCCAGGTCCATAAACATAAAGACTTGGGCTCTAATTACCTTGTGGTTTTATCCTCTTCTCCTGAAGAAATAAAGCCTGAGAGATCATAATGTCTATCTCTCAGCCTCTCCTTAATAACTCATGAACCAGCTGGCTGCCTTCAGCCAAACTGGCAACGTGAAAGAGGTCACAAAAGTAAGAGGTTCCTACAAGCTCTGTAAAAAAAAGGTGGCTGTGTGGAGTACAGACCGCAGGTTAATGCCTTTGAGAGGAAAAGGGGGGTGTGATGAGGTCAGTAATTAGGTCTTGTTTGAAAAGAGCTGGGGGGAGCCTCTCCAAGAAGAGAGTGAAGGAAATTGAGGGTGGTTTTTTGGCACACTTATGATGGAAATTGAGGAGAAGCGGGTTACAGACTGTGGGTGGGTGGGGACACAATTTCTGAGGAAACTAGACTTCGTTCATTCTGCTCCTTGGTTGTATTATTGTTTTCTATTAAAATTATGAGGATTATTAGACATAGCTGACTCAATTGCATTACCAACATGAAGAGATCTGAACCAAACGACCAGAGGATGATGAGAAAAGAAGCTCGAATGCTGAGAAGCCAGGTAATGTAGTCATGCACAATAAAAGCCAATATCAACATATAACTTACAGTGCATGTTAATTGAAGCAATGTATGTGCTGAAAGCTCTTGAAAATAGGAAAGAACCTGCAGGGCATTTAGAGAAAGGGTGGCACCTACACAAATCGATGTGTATTTTTGGACATACCTGAGTTCAGCCAAAGGTTGCTCTGAGAGTTCTTTGATTCTTCTGGAAGCAGGCCAAACCAAAACACCTGATTATTGCACTGCAGCTTCCTGTGGAAATGTTAACTCAGAACTGACCGTTGTACTTTCTAGAAACACACTTGAACCACTTTCTGGTTTGTAAGAATATACTTAAAACATCGGCATAAATGCTTACAGATAAAGCAAGTCTCAGCCCTAAAAACCACATCCTTCAGATAGAAGAGATCTCAGACAAGGCCTCTGTAGAGAAATGAGGAAGCTGTAAGCTATACAGGAGCTACCCTTATAGAAGTGACTGAAAAGTCAGATTCTGCTCCCATTTGTGGCTTGAAAAGCAAGAGCAAGCCTGTGGAAATGCCAGGCTTTTTTCCGATTGAAAGCCAATCTGGAACAAAATCTGGTTTCTATGTGAATTTAGCTCCTGCTGAAATGAGGACGGTCTCGCTCTTCTATTGTTAAAATATTGCTTTATTAAAAGCAAGCAGAAGGCAAGGCAAGGAGGGAATTTTGCTCTACAGTTAGGAAGACCACTAGGAACATACCCCATATCTTCATCAGGTGACAGGATGATAATCTTGAATAACTTTTTCTGTTAAGTAAGCGTCACAAGGCTCAAGGGGACTGCTCATTCCCTTTCCTACAGTGACTCAGGCTGGGATTTCCCCTAGTTTTGTTATTAGCCTAGTTGCTATTTTCCCTCCTACCCATTTTGTTGCTTAGGAGACTGCTAGTCATAGGAAAGAAAAAAACCCCACACAAACAAAACAAAACAAAATTAAAAAACCCAAGGCCCAGTCCTGCCACTGGGATCCCAAGTTATGAAATACTGAATGCTCTTGTCTCCTGGGACCTACCCGCACAGAAGGAACATGCTTTGTTAGTATAAAGTGTTGCCAGGGAAGTAATTTTCCAGGTACAGCCACTGTATGCTCTCCAAAACCCAGGTAGTATAGATTCATTTTTTATATTTTCAGGGCAGTAACAGAAGTTTCTCCAGCAGAACAACTGGGCAACGGTTTATGGGGCACAGAGTTGGTTATATCACAGAGGACAGAGCAGCGATTTTCCTGTCATTGTATCAGGACTGTGCAGGCCTATAATAATTATACTTACATCCCTGTGTAAATACAGGAACAAATTCAGGGACCCCTTTTCCTGGGAAGGCTCTGCCAAGCCTATTTGTACACATTCTAGTCCAGCATGAACATGGCGCCCCAGAATAACTGCTGGCTCTTCTGTCCCATTTTCATCAAGAGATCTCAACCTGCTTCTGATCACCATAATTTCTTCTTTTCCCCTTACATTTTGATCCTCCCTCCCCACCTTTCATTTTATAGGAAGTGAAACCACAGCCAAGAGAACAGGTCAACAATAAGAGGTGCTGAAAATTCCTGGACCCTTGTCCAGTGCTCTAATGGATGGATATCACTCTAAAGAGAAACCAGTGTAAAATGCTCTAAAACACTTCACACAGAGTAGAAAATGAGTCCTGCATTACAAGCCCTGTCTCTTGTTATTTTCTGGCTTTTCAAAAGGACCAGATACATCATTTCTTGATGTGAGGTTGAAGCTATTTAGATTTCATCCCTCTTGAAAATTCTGGTGCTTATTTTTAGGATCTCAGCCACAGGTTTAAGAACTTAATGTCAAGCTCCTGTGCTTGACATGCTCAATGTGTGGGTTTCTGGCACATGTATTTAAAAAGAGATGTGTTATAAATTGGCTTCCTAGGGCCTGAGGACTTTGGAAAAAGACTTATTAAAAGATATGCAGCATTAGGAGGCAGAACACCTTCAAAAACTGCTGCTGTACAAGATGACTCATAAGGTGATACCACCGATTTTGCTAGTAACACCAGAGGAAAACTATGCCTGAGATCAAAAACACTCAGATGATGCGGACTTATTCCTGGGGAAGACATAGGACACGTTTTACCAGATATATTTCCTCAGCTGAAAAAAGTGACTGAGAAAGTAGATAATACCAGCATACTTGGTGCAAGTAGCAGGCAAAGAGGGGGTAGGTTCTCATGTCTTGATCTTGCTTTTATTTGTAGATGCTGATACATCTCCCTGGGACTTTAAGGAAAGTAGGACTGACACCAATATAGCTGTCCTTAATTTCCTGCTTTCTCTTGCAATCTGTTGTTTCTATCTCTTGCTTTCTGACTGGCCTTTTTAGATTCCCTCTCCAGGAAGCTTGTCTGTGTCTTCTTATCTGTTTGCCTAAGACAATGAAGCAGTCTATGTAGCTCTTCACCTTTACAAAACATTTGCTTACCGTTTAGCAGTACCTTTGGAAGAGCTGCCACTTTCATTGATCTATCAGAAGCACATACAAAATGATAGAATGTTAATGTCCTTTCAAAATTACTGCCCTCCCACTGGCAGAGGCGAGGACATAAGATGGTTTGTATGTGAACAAAAATATACAATCAAGAAAGAACAAAGAGACAGAGGCACTTCCCCACAAGGAGAAATCTGGTGAGGTTACACTCAAAAGATGGTAAAAAATGTGTTCCATCATGGAGTGACAACCTAGGGTTGAAGACTCCCAGGGAGGGTGGGAATATGCATCATCAGGTTACGACCAGCCCACCCTTCCTTTACTGTTAAGGTGGGACAATTTATGTATTAATTTCTATTTCTGTAGCTCTTAACACCAATACCAAGAGGTCAGGGCCATGCTGGACAAGGTATGATAGTGACATTTAAAATAAAGACAGCGCCTCTTCCACAGTGCACATACCTTGCTACCTAGACAGTACACAATATGAGGAGAGAGTGACACAAAATGAGGAGATAAATGGGGGCCAAAGCAAGAGCCAAGCCAGGGGCACTGGAGCAGGCTTGCTGCTCAGTCACAGGCAGAGGCAAACACCCTGATTGATGTCTGCTGCCGGCTCACTGCGTCGTGCTGGCTGAGGCTGTGAAGAGCATCTCGTTTTCAATAGCACCCTGCTTCTGCTACAGACAGCAGTCATAGCACAATTCAGCCTATGTGAGTTCAGGAACCCACAGATAACTTCCTGGAGCCCCCAGTGCGATCCCCTTGCCTGCATCAAGGGGAGGGCATCTCTGTCAAGTATGGGCGCTTTAACCCCCATCATTTCAACATGAGTGAGAACAACTGAGTCAGATTCGAAAGACAGGTCTTCTGGCTCTGGCTCCTGGACTTTGAGCTCTCCTCTGTCACCTCCCTCAGCTGGGAACTGCTCAGCTCAGCTGAGAACGCTTCACATTCATTTTCTCCACTGATTTCCTTTGTAAACCTGTTGTGCTTCATATCTTTAGACAAAAAGCTCTTCAGTATCCTCATTACAGTCTGTACATACAGTGCCACGGATGACATAGCACCAGATCCCGGCTTGGAGTGTCTGTATCTTAGTAAAATCCAAATGGAGCCACAGGAAGGGTAGAGCAAAGAGAAACAACTCCAAGAGGTTATGGGAAGCATAAAAAGAGCCAAATTTACCCGTGTCCCATAAGCTTCTGCCATGTGGAAAGGGGCAAGAGCACCTGTGGCAGAGGCTATCAACAATGTCCTTGGTGAGGGAGGGGAGGTTGTAATTGTGGTTGTTGGTGAACTATAGGGAATGGTATATCTCACAGCAACATTCCTTTTCTATTCACTTTAGCTTCTCTTTTGATGGCTTCTAGCTTTTTTTGCTTTTATTTTAATCAAATAGAAGCAGTTGGAACTGGGGCCACTTCTGAGTGCCCAATGCTTAAAAGCTAGGGAAATACAGTGTCACCTCCATCTTGTCTGAAAGGGATAAAAGACATCACAGACCTTACATAGGCTCCTGCATCCTGTGGGCTGTTATTGCAGGGTTAAGCCCTGTGTTTTAAAAATGGAGGAAAACTTGTATTAAAAGTGCCTGGGGCTTTTGAACTGGTTTATAAAAATAGCAGCCTGAAAAAGAAAAAGAAGAGAAGAAGAAATCTGAAAAACAAATTCAACACCAAATAGTTTCTAGTGTGCCCATCTATTTCAACTAGTGTTATATTAATAGAACACACAACAGCAGGGAGTGGGAAAATAAATGTATTTTCACTCACATAAAGGGACTGCCTAAATGACTCACAAATGCAAAAATAAATAAATGGCTCCCCATGATAATCTGAAACTATATTATATCTGCTGAAACAACTCAGCTTCTTAACTGTAACCTAACGTGTTAAATTTACTCAGTTTTATTTGAGGCCATGGACAGATTGAGTGATCAATCTCTATTACCCTGAGCTTTTTTTTAATCCCATCCTTACAGTGCCCTTTTTCTTCCCACTAGACATTTCAGTTCATTTCCCTGAGCCTTCTTCAGCTTAATAGCTGAATTTCAGAATTACCAGGAAAAAAAAAAAAGACACTCAAACTTCCAGAGGGAAGTGAGCAAGTAAGTGCGTGTTGTGTATGGGAGGGGGAAATATAGCAAAAAAAAAAAAAAAAAAAAGGAAAAAAAAAGGCAACTGTTAGCATTGCATATGCTGCACTTAGTGGATAAAAGTTATGTATTCTGGTTTCATAATGGAGATGTTCAGGGTCAAACAGGTGCTGCCTTCAGATGCCGTAAAATCAAGACGAGGTTGGTTGGGGTTTTTTGTCTCGTAGAATTGGCAAACAGGTATTCCCCTACAGAAATGGAATGAGGACATAGCAATTAACTCTCCAGTTCCTGCAATCGAAGTGCTAATCACATCCTTAGCAACTGCATGGTCACTATGGTACCAACACCATCTTTTGCTCAAATCCGTTCTGATTCATTCTCCTGGTAACTTTGGTGATGGTCAGAGCAGAGGTTATGTACACTTGCTGATACTGCGCTGAATGGTTCCATCAATCTCCATTCTGTAACACTGGACTCTGTTGCAAATGAAAATCAGCTGGGAGGCTAGAAAGGAAGCCAGTAAGTGTCCGGAGAATCTATGCTGTTTGCTTTTGAGAAACACTGTGCAAATGACAAACACAATGCTTCACTACAGCCTCTCTGCTCTAATAGTCTTAAATGTGAGGCTAATGAACTTTAGCTTTCAACTCCATTGAACCTCATTATACTGTAAATACCCTTTGTGTAACATCTTCTTGTGACTCAGCTGCCAAAAACAATAATGAAGCTATCAGAAAAGAAGGAAAAGAAAAAGCTACAGTCTTAAAAACAAGCCAACCAGATTCATCTTTCCACAGCAAATATTTGTCATGGGAGAAGTAGTGATGAATTATAGAGACTGTAATGGAAAAATGCTTGATGTTGAGACATTTGTGAATGCTAACAGAATCAGAAATTAGCATACAGGAAACAAACTAACAATCTGTCCCTGATGGAGTTGCTTAGAGTGTTGGCTGAATCTCTCCTGTAAGTTCTACCCCATGCATTGCAGACACAAACAACTGGAAACAGCTTTCATTCACTGGAAGTTTTGGGTTTGAGTCATTATTCTCCTCTAACTGCATCAAGTGCTCCAGTGACACAGAAGAGCTGGAGCTCCAGTTCTCACAGTGAGAAGAGGGACTGATGACTCCCTTGCCTCTCTGGTGGTATGAAGTGGTGAAGGAGAACTTACTCAAGATCTCAGCCCTTTACTTTCAAACGTCAATGTTTTGGTACACAGGAAGGCTAACCTTAGCATCAGTCAAGCACAGAGAAGGAAACAAATGTTTGCAGAGAGAAGACGGACATCATATAATCAAAGTATATGAAGTCTATGTCAAGACACCATGCAGTTAATAGGACTAGGAGGAAACTTCCCTGGGAGTTTATTTTCAATACCTCCTCAGCTGCAGGATTATGTCCTCTGATGAAGCTGGTACCGATAATCTTCGGAAGCAGAACAGGTGGATGCTGTGTGGATCTAGGGTGACAAACATCTATTTTCACAGGTGGGAGATAATGTTAAAATGGAAGGTATGAATACCAGGAGGCAGTCAACTGGAGGGAGTTTCAAGTGGTACTGACTGAAAAGCTGATAAATGCATAGTTTCAGAAAGATTCTCAGAGCGGACATTTTCAATAATGTCAGCATTTATTATATACTTCTAATTGAAGGACCTCAATTCTCTGTTTTCTTAATTGATTCTGGTAACAAAGATGCCCTGAGTGCTGTATACCGCTCACTGATTGCTGGGCAAACATTATTGGAGTGTCAATATTTGCTTTTTCCTAGAGCTATCATTGTTTGAGAAGGTATAAGTCATTTGGGATAATGCTCTACTAGTGTTGTATTAAACACACATGAAAAACATCTGGTATGCTCACTCTGTGTTTTTTTCACTTTTTGTTTTACTTTGCAGTGAAAACAACTGCTAGTCACTTGATAAAGCCAGAAGACAAGATAAGGTATTTCAAAGGAACACAATTTTACCTATCCTATTGGTATCCCATTACTGGGGCCTTAGGTTCAGAAAGAATGAGAATTCAAAATCTTTACCCATTTTACATTCTCCAATCTGGTCTCTCTAGCCATGCATCCCTCTAACTCATCGCCTCCTTCTACCCTGGGTGCTGATGCTTTGTCTTCAACTAGAAGTCAACATCTCCAGCACAGATAGTTTGTTCAGAAGTTTGTGTGGCATCTAGCATAATGGGTACCCTGCCCCTAATTAGTTCTTGGTGCTACTGTGACACAAACCTGTGTTTTCATGTTAGAGGTGAAGGTTCTGTTCTTGAGTAGGTAAAATAAAGCCTGACTGTGTATCTGGAAAGGATAAGGAGAAAAATAGATGGTGGTTTCTTGCTAAACAAGAAGGAGGAAACTATTTTCTGGTCTAACCAACATATAATGAAGCCTTCCAGTTTTTCCAGGGGCTCATCTTTTCAAATACCACATAGATTTTCTCGGTAGGCCAAGAACTTGAGCAATAATCAGTGCAGTGGAGCTGGAGATAACCCCATAATTGCAAGTTGGCCAGCTTACCCAAAGCCTTCACCACAAACTTTATGAAAAATACTGCTCACTATTTATGTGAAAGCTGCAGTACACAGAGTATGGTACTTTTGACAAGCTGACTGAGCTGCACAGCTGTGGAGTAATGCTGCAGATGACCTTATTGGTCCTTTAGTCATTCAATAGCTAAGTAACTGCATGTCACGTAACACCATCCCAAGGCAGATCACTATGATTTCTGGCAATGAAATGCCTGGGGAGTCTCCTGCTGTGCTTGGAAAGAAGACAGTAGAAAAGTGGATTGCAAAATCCAAATGCTATGGTCTTGGCTCCCTGACATGGGTGAAGAAGAAGTTGGTTGGAGGTTGACTGCATATTTCAGATCTAGAAATCCACACCACATGACCAGAAGTTTTGAAAGGACAGCTTTGTTACCCATGGTTGTTTTGCTAACTTCAATGTTTTTCCTTCATCCTGCTCTATAATCAGGGTAGAATTTGGCCTTGTATATAAAAAAACGTGCCTTTCAGTGGGTGTTTAAATTAGGTGATTATTCTTGTGCAAGCCAGTTGGAAAGGTGTCTAAATCCACTACACGTCTTTTTATGTGTGCAGAAATTTGGTTTCATGAATAGGAACTCCAGGCATCTGGAGCAGACAAAAATCTACGGTAAGGATCTGAGAAGAAACTTTTGCCTGTTCTGCACTAGAACTTACATTTATATGAAGGATTACCAAGATCATGCTGAATAGAAATTTGCATTAAACTGTTTGGTAACTGCTGGTCAGCGTAAGTCACGTTTTTCCTTTCTGCATAATCTGAAGAGAGTAAGAGCCTCTCACAGCTCCACTTGCAGAGGATAAGTTCAAATATAAAAGCTCATGTTTTCAGCTCTGTACGTTCTTGGGACATTCCCCAATGGACCAGTTATTTCAATGGCCATCAACACCACAAAGCTCCTTGCTTCCTCTTTTTTCACTTCTGATGAAACTTCCTCTATCACAGAGCAGAGCTAATAGTCTAGATTTAATCAACAAAAGCATTTACATTTAAAAATAATGAGACCCACTCAGCTGGTAACTTGTTAATTAGTTCTCAAGCATTCTTCCTTTATCCTCTTGTGCTGTAGCTCCAAATAGACGTGGCTGCAGCCCACAATCCTTCCAATTATAAGGGAGGTAACTTGACCAAATGTTATCTCAGCATCCTGTCTTGCTCCAGGCTCAATTTACACCAATCTGTTGATTTCAGTAGATTTACCCAGGGGTAAATGTCTTAATGTATCACACTGTCTTACTTTCCCTAACAAGTTTTTGCCTTCTATTTTTGCATGATGAATGTCTGCAAAGCAATTCCGTGCCTGAACTTAAGCCTCTCTGTCCCTTTATTTTGTAATAATGCTATTCTTTCACGCTGGTGCTCCTAATACTTGAGGACAGATTCACATTTACAGAAAAGTTATTTATATCACTTTATAGTTCAGTGCAATTTTTTTCTTGATGCTAACATGAAAGCCCTTCTACCCGGCTATACAAAGGTACCAGAATATAAATAAGAATCTATCATTCTTTTTTTTCTAGCACCTTGATACTTGCAAGTGAGGATGAATGTAAAGAATGAGGATCTGTTCCCAATTTCTGTCTCTGTACTAATCAAAAAGGAAATACATATGCTGTCTTTCCCAGCAGATTCCTTACACCTGGAGAACTCCACCAATTTTAGTCCCCCGCACCAGATATGCTTCGGCTGATCTGCTGGCAATCAGTTGCTCCAGAACCTACATCGATTTTGTCCTGTGACTATCAATTCTCCGGTCAGACAGAACAGACAAGATCTTAAAGACAAGAAGATGTTTTAGGAAATAAAATCAGGATGTTCTACTCAGCACACAACTTCCTCCTATATCCAAATTTTGCAAGGCAAAAAAAGGTGTTCGCTTAAAGCACATGATTAATCACCTCTTTGCGAACAGGAAGTCCTTCCTGAACTGGAGACTATGTCTTCTCGTCTGCAGCTCTATAGATGAATGCCTTCTTTTTTTCTGTTTTTCTTTCTTCTTTTTTTTTTTTCTTTCTTCTCCCCTCCCCTTCCTATTTTCTCTTTTTTTTTCTTTTTTTTTTTTTTTTTTTTTTNNNTTTTTTTTTTTTTTTTTTTTTTTTTTATGTTTCCCTTTTTCTTTTTTCCCTCCTCATATATAACACATCTATGCAAAGTTCCTCTCTTTCCTAAATATGATGGCTGGGTGAGGGACTGTAGGAGGCCATTATTTAAGTAATAAGGTGGGGGAATAGGTAATACAAATAGCAGCACATTCCCAACTTTTTAAGTGGAATTTGTACTTCTGAATCATTTAAATTTCTCTGGAAGCCTGAGGACTAAGTATACATAACACTAAGTCTGGCTTTTTAATTGATGTTTGTCTTCTATAAATGAACTACTTGACTATGTTTTTGAAAACCATAAATGAGCACCAAGGAGCCTTGCAAATAGCAAGTAAAACAAAACCAAAAAAAGAGGAAGAAATAAAACTGCCATGCAAAACTTTATCCTTCCTATGTCTCCAGGACATCTTTTTAATACCCATCTAACTTTATGTGTTTGTGACCATGGCAAAAAATGTTCCCACCTGTTGCAAATGTGGAAAAATTTTGCCAGTACTTTTAAAATGTTTTAATCAGACATTTAGAGCCTGCGTGTGTTGCCTGTAAAGCTAAAGCAATGATTCCAATTTCACAGAAATATGACCCAGCCCTAGGGTTGGCAGCAGTCATGATTTTGGATCTGAGCTCCAGGGAACAAAATTCTAGAATTGTGATTCATGAATTGGAGGACCTCAGGTTGTGTGTATTTCACTTGAAATACTTGAAAGGAGCTTAATCACTTCCTTAAGGATAATCTCATGCGCTTATAAGGGTTACTCATGAAGGTTCATTCTATCGCAAGGTTTCCAGGTTGATATTCCACAGAAGGCATAAAACCTCCAGAGAATCACCTGAAAGCCAAATGTGTGACACCCAGTGTACTAATTGCCTCTATTTGCAAAAACCATTAATCTGGTTAAAACTCCCTGATTAAATAGATGGTTCCCTAGAACAAAGAAGTAAGAACTGGGGAGGGGGGGTTTAATCTATCTATTTATTTATTTATTAAATTATCAATTTTTTAAAAATTAAATATTTTTCTCTTTAATTTTTTTTTTTTTCGTGCTACTACCATTTATTTTCTTCCTGACTACCTTTTCCGGTACTTTTAAAAAATATTCATTCTCCTAGAATCAATAGCACAAGCATTCATAACAGATTAGCCCAGAGGGAACTCTGATCCACTTTCACTGCTAAGACAAAACTTCCATTGATACCAATGAGTTTGACCCTGGTATATGCATTTGTAGCTGACTTGTCAGAGCTCAGCTTTGCTGTCTGCTTGGCATGATGCACACCATGCATGTATTTACTTAGGACCCAGAATGACAAGTGAGAGTTACAGAAAATCTGTTCTGAAATACTTTAGTTTAATTTGGTTATTTGTGGGATTCAGTAGAGAGCCAGCAAGACTAACCTAATTATAGAGTGAGAATATTAGCTATTGCAAGTCAGGCTTTGGCCAAATTATTTTTCAAATACAAATAATCCTTGTAACTATGAATTTACAGGTTTGGGGGTTTGTTGGTAGTTGTTTTTTTCACTTTTGCATGAGATTTGGAGGCTCTGTCCATACAAAGACTCGTGCATGTGTTTGATCTAACCCTCTGTGGAGTGGCCCACCCCCTCCCTCCTGCGCCACAACTTTAATTAGATTCCTGGATTTCAGCATGGGCAAGGTATAAGGTTAAGCAGCTCAGGGATGCTTTGGGGCATTCTAGTCTATCATCTGTACAATGGTGTGGGAGTTTTCTACTTATATTCACAGCAGCAAGAAAACAGCTGGACTGTTGCTGTAACGGTTTTGTGGGAGGGATATATAAAGGGAAACAGCAGAAGGAAGAGTATCTTGGAAAATATTTCAGTGTAATGTTAAGGTGTGAGGTGGGAAGGTAGAGAAGCAGGCATTAAATAATCTAGTTTTTAAAATCTACTGTACGTGGTTTGTAATCACTGGGAGTTAGTCAGAAAAAAACTCCTTGCTCAGCCTAAGGCTCTGAACATCCTTACTTGCAGTTCTATGGCTTGTTCACTAGCTTCTGTATTTGATTTTGTATTTTTTATAAGAAAATTCCTCCTTTCCAAATTTTAATGTTGGCAAGCTACTCTTTGGTATGCTTCTCACCATTCTTACCATTTTTGCCATTCTTAACATGAGGTTGCTCAGAGTTATACTGCAGTCCCTTCTATTTACTCCTAATATAGAGTTCCTTGTGTCAGCCATTAATAGATAAATATTTTACTATCTGGTTTTCTTCACCTGCTAAAATCTTATCTATATAGATCAAATGGTCTCTTGCAGCTGCAGAGTCCCCTTCCTCCCCCTCACTCTGTGACCTAATGTGTCCTTGCTCTAGAGATTATAGTAAGTATTGCAATATCCCATTGATTTTTGACACTCCCTCATTCTTCAGAAATACCCATTACGCCAAATTCTCCTTCCACTGTCATACATTCTGCTTTAATTTCTTATTATTTCTAAGCTTGTGGTATGTAGACATTGATAGCATTTCTTTTTGGCCATCTACCTATTTTTACACAACTCCTCTGCCTAGCTCCCTATTTCAGAGTATGCCACTGTGATTTCAATTTAGCTATCCTCAAGGTCATCCGTCATCCCTGTTCCCATCTTTTAGAACTGAATACACAGTCAACATGTTAATGGGGGAAAAATAAGGTAAGTGGAAATCCAGGCACTCTTTTACCCAAAGACTTGACTACCCACATCCTACCCAGCGCAGACAACGCACTGCCTGATCCTGCATGGTGCAATGAGGTCAGAGCTGTGTGGCTGCAAACTCCTTTCCATAACTAGATCAGGGCTGCATTTTCCCTTGGAAATGCTGCCTCTTTATCATCAAGACATTTCAAAGCTCACTTCTATTTTTTTCTTTTCTTTTTTTTTTTAAAGCAGTGGGACAGCTGATTTTTCCTAGCAGTTTTTCCTGTCACGAAAATGATAATGAAAAACAATTTCTACTTTGAATTTTTTTCAGCTGTTCCATTACTGATCTTTCCATTGGCTCATTGGAAACCGTGTGAGAGGGTTTGATTCTTTTCTGTGGAAAGAACATGGGAAAACCTTGTTAGGCTTTTTGTAGAAAAAGAACAATTTTTCTTTTATCCAGCATTTTGCTTGCAATTTTGTATAACATTTCTTTGAAAATACATGTCCCAGTTTCCTTTTAAATTTCTTTATTCTGTTCTGCTACTGAAAAGGCTGCAGATGGAAGGGGGGGAACCAGGAACTCCCCGTGTCAATCAGCTCTATTCATTCACTGGCTGTATTTATTAGTTTCATTAAAAACATATTGAGCAGCCCCGGTTCCTCAGTTCTGCACGCCTACACAATCCCGACTGCCTTGCCGTCCCCCTGTCAGTTAGTGCTCTATCCTGAGGCCTCTCTCAGCTTGAGATTCCACATGAAACATGAATCCAAGAGGATATCACATGCTCTTGGGTCTTGCTGGAAAGATTTCACACAGCTTGATGGGTGGGGAGGGGGCTGGGGGCGGTTAGATGAGAAAAAAGAATTGCTTGAGGTGGACTGATAATTAACTTTTTTTAAAAAAATATAGGAATGGAAAGAAAAAGCCTGTGTAAAGCTTGGAAAGTGTCTCCATTGTTACCGCCATTTGGTAATTGGCATGAATGTATGTGTAACATCTGACCAGCGTATTAATCATAAACTATGGTTTTGTAAGAAATATGGCATACTGGGCTGTCATCATACAAAGGAGCAATTCTTAAAGAAGACTGTTAATTTGCTACATTATTAATGCTGAGGCACGGACTGGTCCCCTGCAGAAAATGTTACACTTTCTATATGCCTCCTCCTGTTCTTACTAAAATCAGAGGTATGCAGAAGAGCAAAACCATGGCAGCAGTCTCCTCCTTTTGGGGCCAAAAGAACCAGTGCCGATAGAAATATTATAACTAGATTGGCTGTCTTTTAGCACTTTTGTTGGTGTTTTTTTTAGAAAAAATTTACTTCATTGTATGACAAAATAAAAAAAAAATTGGCATGAAACAAAAAATGTCCAGACTCAGGACTGAGAATTAAGATTGTGGTCTAAACTCTATTTAAGTTGAAAACCTGTCTAGTAGCTTTAATGGTCTTTAGATCAGACACCAGGCTAGGGTTAACTTTTCAGAAAAAGGAATTCTTTTCTGTATTCAGCCCTGGAGATGATCCATAAAAATCTATCTGCTCAGACGCATTGAAAATTAATGTCTTCCTCTCTTCAGAGATTATGTCTCTTTCAAAAAACATCAGATTGAATAACTGTTACCTAAATATCCTAATTTCCTTTTTTGTCCCCTATGTATCTATGGACCATGAACTTTAATGCCTGCACCCTACAATTCTTCAAGAAAGGAAGAGACTGGAATACACACTGATGCTTTCAAGCACTTCCAAGGATATATAGCATACAATCTCTCACAGCGTGTTAGCACTGGTCTCAGAGTTTCTTACAGACCATGGTACATTTTTGTCTCTGATGGCTATAGAGATTCAGGGATACAGCAAAACAATCTGCCTACCACCAAAAAAATAACATTCTTAGCACTTACTTCCCCCTCTCAAAACATTTGATCTTCAGTCACCCTTGACAAGGAATTCTTAGTATTGCTTCCAGTTTCCAGATGAGAGAGTAAAGGTGCACCGGCATCACAAAACAGGGATCAGTATCACACAGCACACATCAGTATAGCCCTAGCCAAGACTCAAATACATATGCTCCCTTAAATTTACATGTCTTCATGCGAAAAGAAACAAGTCTTACTGAGATGGAGAGCTCATCCAGTTCACAAGTGCATGCTAGGCCCTTCCCAGAATACTCACAGCCAGTGTGTGATGCATCACACAAATCCAATAAAGAATACAATAGAGAACACAAGGCAAGGAAGGAGGAGAACCATGGTAATGCAGTACTTTAACCTACTGTATTTGAATATCATGGTGTTGCCATTGAAACTGTCACTTCATGGTTTGGCAGTCAACTAAAGAGAAGGTGGTGTTTAACAGGATATCACTTGATTGAAGCCGATATTGACCAGGAACAACAAGGTGTTATAAACAGATTAGCAGACAGGTGATACCAGGGAAGTCAGTCTGGGGCTGTCTCTTTGGAATCTCATAATCTCATTAATACAGGTACCTCTGTCTGGTAGAGGAATGCTATCATTCCTGCTTTAGGAAGTTGTTGGGAGGCCAAAGCCTCCCAATACCAATAAAGGTATTTAGGCACTGAATTCCACCTGTGAATTTGGACTGAAGTGACAGGTTCATAGTGTCACAGGAGTATCTGGTTTGGCAGACAAGGCCCCTTAGCACCATACTAGTATTACACTCAGAACAGCTTTGTTCCTCTCCTCACTCTCACATTGCTTAAGTATAGGGATGAGGGGATAGGAGAATATTCTTAAGGATTGTGTTATAGTACCACCAGGAAGGTCAGGAGGGAACATAAGAACTTGAACATCCCTAAATACATATGTGCATACACATGTATAAATTCCTACGCACGTGTAGGGGTTGACACATAAAGCGGTAATCATGCTGATGGGGATTACCTGTTCACTCTGACAGTTGCCAGTGCACAAAACAGATGTTAGTCTGGTTCTTAATAGATGTGTATCCACCTCCAAGGCTGGCAATGCTTGGCACAGCTAAGGGCAGTTAGAATCAATAAGCCTTGAATTTAAGAGGTGCAGAGACTGTTTTAGTCCTCCCTTTCAAATGGGTCAGGTGTGAGGCACGTGGCATGTTAAGGAAAAATTATAAACTTGCTTGATTTATTAAGTATTTTTACCAGCCATCATTTTTTCCCCAAGCAAAGCAAAGCAAAACCAAAACCATCATGAGCAGAAAGTGATTTTGGCATCAGACTCTTCTTGTTTTCAGTCCCATCACACTCTAAGAAAATTGACACCATAATCAGACGAATGAAAATTATGGAGCTGTCCAAGGGTCATATCATTCTACTGGAATCATGGATTTTTCTGAAACTATTTACAAATTCTTTTCAGAAAAATCAACACACAGAGTAATGAAGTCACTCCACGCTTTAGAGAAAACTGGTTGCTGTACAAGGGGTATTGCGAACAACACTACAGTTACATGGATTTGGTTTTGGTCAAGGAGAGATGTCTTTCCCAACTTGGTGTCAAAATCAACTCAAGTCCTCTGCAGACTAGGCTGTAAAGTCCTAGAATTTGGATTTAGCACAGAATTCGGTAATAACAAACCATCCTCCTTGGGCCTGGTTTCTGTCAGTAAAAACCTTCTTCCCACTGCTTATTGCTAATGTTTGAACTTCTATCAAGTGGACCATCTCTACTTTCCTCATGGAAAGAGGAAACCAGCATTAGCCTTTCACAGCAAAATCACCCAGGCAAAATGTCTTAAACAGACATTAACACCTTTCTGTGTGTCTGCTAGAGCCACTGAGCAAGTAAATTCCGTGGGTGTACTATACTTGTGCTATATAGGAGCATACAGAGGAAAAAGGGATGCACATCCCTAAAACTGAGCCAATACAAGATGATGATATTCAGTTAAATTTACCTAACATGTCTGCTGTGGCATAGATACAATCTGGCACTTCCAAATCCTGGTATAGTTCCTCGCCATACAGCTCCACTAACATTTTGCTCTATTTTAAACCAAACTTGAGTTGAGATTTTCTTTGCATGCTTTGTCTTCAGTGTCCTTTTCATCCCTTTCTCTTCTGTAAAAAAGTAAATCAAGAAGGCATTTAAATCTGAGTGTATATTTCTCTTCTAAATTGACACAAACATACAGGCAATTTTCTCAGAATTGTTGATTATTTTTCATCTGTTCAAGCCGCTTCCGAGCAAGACCTTCACTGTGTGGAAGTGGGGCCCTTCTGAAGGGTGAGGGATGAGTGGCCAAACCCCTTTTGACAAAGTGACTTGCTGCCAGTGATTTCCAGTTAATCAGGGGCACATCCTCCCCTTGGTATGTGTACGCTGTAATTCCCACTAACATCAAAGGGAAAACTGCCCTCCTTGAGTTTGTCAGGCAACTACCCAGGGGCTGGTCTTTTGTTCAGGGGGTGAAAAAAACTGCTCAGCCTGCAGATGTTTTTTTGCTTGCCCAATGTGGTGGGCCAGCTTCCTTCTGGAGCATGCGCTTACCTCTTGCTACCTGGTACCACCAAGCACATGCAGTAGCAGGGGAAGGAGTAGGCCGGCCCACCCTGGCGGCCATCCCAGCTACTGCTGGCACAGCCGCCATCTTGAAGCTTCTGCACTGTGGTGGACACCTGAGGCACTGAGCCGGAATGGCCTAGCTGCCAGGGGCTGTGTTTAGAGAGCAGCGCAGCTATCTTCCCACCCCGCAGATCAATTAATTTGGGGCAACACCTGATCACAGTGGCACAGCTCCCGTGAGCCTGTCGTCTTCACCTCACGGACAGCTTTGGTCATTGGAAGAGCCCAACAGCAGCTGCTGGAGGGAATGGCGCTGTGCGGGAGTGCTGGCAGTGTTCATACGGACAAGTGAATGCTCCTGGGACTTGCTCTGGCCCTGCGGCCAACAGGCTCAGCACAGCTTATGTCTCACCACTGAAATCTCTTACCTTTCCCTACACAATCTCCCAAAACATCGCCCATGGGCACCTGCTAGCCCTGAGACATACGCAGGTGGTGTTGCAGGGGCTGTCTGATGGGGCCATACCAGCAATTTAACAGTACGGACACCTGGGCAACCCTGTTGAGTTTACTAATGAAAATGTAACCCATGGATGCCGAGGTGACTGGTTTTCATACATGCCATGGCTCAGGAGGGCAAGCGCCCAGCATCAAAAGTGCTGAGAGAAAAGCAGGCGAGGGATTAATAGCAATCCCCACCATGAAGAATATGGCAGCATTTTATAATTCTTTGGTTCCCAGCACTGTGAAAAGAAAACCCTCAAGGCTAAGCAGAAAGCCTGGCCAGCTTTGCAAGAGGGACCCCAAAACAGTGAAGTGTTTGGAAGGGGCAGAAAGGTGACAGAATCGCTGTACAGTTTTAAATACCTCCAGGGATGGTAATTCCACCACTTCCCTGGGCAGTCTGTTCCAATGCTTGATAACCCTTTCAGTGAAGAAATTTTTCCCAATATCCAACCTAACCCTGCCCGGGCACAACTTGAGGCCATTTCCTCTTGTCCTATTGCTTGTTACTTGGGAGAAGAGACCGACCCCCCCCTCACTACAACCTCCTCTCAGGTAGCTGTAGAGAGCGATAAGGTCTCCCCCTCAGCCTCCTTTTCTCCAGACTAAACAACCCCAGTTCCCTCAGCTGCTCCTCATAAGACTTGTGCTCTAGACCCCTCACCAGCTTCACTGCCCTTCTCTGGACACGCTCCAGCACCTCAGGGTCTTTCTTGTACTGAGGGGCCCAAAACGGAGCACAGTATCCGAGTGCTGTGTGTGGTGTGTACTCACCAGTGCTGAGTACAGGGGGACAATCACCTCCTCAGTCCCGCTGGCCACACTGTTTCTGACACAAGCCAGGATGCTGCTGGCCACCTTGGCTGATTCCAAAAGGTGCCTGCGGGGACAGGCTGGCTGCTGCTGGGAGACCTGAGGGAGGAGAGGCGCCATTTTGAGCGGGGCTGGGCCTCTCCTCAGTGTGGTGTCCGGAGAGGCCCCTGTCTCCATCCCTGCCCCTCCGAAGGGCGGCAGGCTGTCCTTGCGGGTGGGGGAGAGCATTTCACCCCCTCTATCCTGGGTCAGGCTCTGGTGTGCTGGGCCCCGGGCGCAGCACCTCGCTAACTTCTTAGGAACGGGGCCTCTGAGCCAGGGGACGACTATACTCAACAGGTACACACATTCCTTGGGTGTCCCACCACTGACTCACCACTGCACAGTTATTCTCCCCGAGGCGCACAGTGGCCCAGCCATGATTGCATTTCTGGGGCCTCTGAACAGCGACCACTTTAGCTCCCTGTAGCTCATCCTCCACAATGAAGAAAATGTAACTTATCATTTAATAATGATTTAATCATTAAATATCAATTAATCAGTTAAATGTAAAGGGGTGATGATGGTCCTGGGCTACGAAGGGAAACTGTCAACTGGCAGCGTAAAAACCTGAGAGAGAGGTGAGGAGGTTCATAGCGAGCTGACAGGATTTAGGGAAATGTTTGCAAGACAAGCTTCAGAAAGGAAAAGTAGAAGAGAAACAGTTAAGGTTTATTAATAATGGGTACTTGTGATTTCAGGGTGTTTGTGACAATGCCTTGGAGCTACTTGTGTGAGTTTACACAGAGATAAAGACCTGTAACTGGGACCTTCCATTCTGTGCCACAGCTCACGAAGCATATTTAGGTTATACTCTGGCAGCTCTTGCTGTTCCCCAGAGCGTTAGGTGTTCTGATTACGAGGGCCGTGCCCTCCTTCCTCTTCCAAATTACCTTCCTTGTAGCAGCTCTTTCTGCACCATCAGCTGGCCATAGTATTTCAGGGTCACAGGAAAGAGGTGGAGAGAAACATATATTTTGGGGACCAAAATATTCACCTGAGAAGGCCAAGGTTCTCATGATTAACTTTTAGGAACTGGTATTTATTTTGCAGCTTTCTGTCAAAAGGGTAAGAGGCTTTCGTTGAAGGGCAGGAAAGTTCCTATGTCTCAAAGATCCTTCTTGAATATCCCTAAATATTTTTAAATGGTATCACTCAACCATATTTCTCTTTACTTATGGGATTAGTACTGGTCCTAGATCAGCTAATTACATTTAGATTGGATCATGAGGGGAAAAGTGCCTTCTGATTACCTCAGTAAATTAGAAATATTAGATATGAGCCTTGGACCAGAAGGCGTTTGCCTGGATTAGGACTCTGGTTTCTAGTGCAATCTCCGTATCATTTGGAGAACTCAAGTTGAATTTGAGATACAACTATCCTGTTCCACCTGTTTGAAATGTTTTTGTCAATTCTGCACCTCAAAAAAGTCCAGGGAAAATTCAGCAGATAGAGGCAAATTTGACTGAATTTGGAAAACCTCCAAAGCCTGGAGGAATTTTAAACTCAAGACTAAGCAGGCATAGCACAGCTTCATCATCCTCAGTTTTACTGCCTCTCCATCGTTGAACATTAACCAGCCAGAACATAAGCAGACAATGAATCTGAAACCATGCATAGGGACATATGGGAAGGGTCTCTGAAAATAGGATGTGTCCCTTATGGTTTCAGACAAGAGCTCTCCAGAAAACTGAAGTCAATGGAGAAGCCATGGACACACAAGGCTCCTAGAAGCAGTAGTTCCAATAACCCTCATCAGCTCTCAGCACCACAGAGGTACGCAGTGAGGCACATGAGCTCTCAGTCAGCAGACATGGCTTGCAACTGGGCATCTGAAAGGACTTGCAGCCAGGTGGTCAGAAATTGTTCATGAAAAACTGTTTATTGCATACTCCAACTGACTGACATCTTTAAAAAACAATTACACCCAGAAGTATTACAAATATTTGTAAAAAGCACTAAAATAGCATAATTCTGGTGGCAAAGCCTCATTTCATTCACTTTCAGTTCTGCTCTCATTATTTACTCTAAGATAAGGTGAGGTAGACCCAAAGATAAAAATAAAAGGGGGAGGGGGGAGAGTCTACATTTGTAAGTTTCATAGGAAGCATTTTTCTTTTTTCTTTTTTCAGCTCAAGTAGCTTGGAAAAGAAGAATCTTGAGGAAACTAATGCATCTGACAACCTCCTCTGTTACAGTAAGCTGCCCATCAGATAGCCGCATGTTGCAGAGCCATTCCTTGACAGTGCTGAACTCACTCAGCCTCCTACAGCCTGAGAAAGGGATAAGGACTCTCAGCCCCTCTCTGCTTCAGCTGAGAGGCATTTGATAGAGAGGAATTATGTCTGAAAAGTCACGCAAAGTTTGCACGTGATGAGTTTGCATCAGATGAGCTCAATAGGATGGTCATATTCAGTCTGACCCTAGAAGTGAATAAATTTTTCTTTTCTTTCCTTAGAGAACTCCGCACCCCAACAGTGGGAGTTGCCCAAGGTGCATGACTGAGTGCTACCTGAACAATTTCAGAGGGAAGGAGTTCTTTCACAGTATCTCTTTTCCCTGGCCTCCAGCCCAGGGAAGCATCTAACAGCTATTCCTGCAGACTAATAACCTGCCTGCTTCTAAGATGAAGTGTATGGATAGTAAAGCATTGTATTTTCTGAAAGTTCCTGGAAAGCAAACTGGTTATATGTTTACATGTCATTTATAATCCTCCCTCCAATTCCTTCCAGTTGAACACAGGCCAAAATACCAGCTGCGCTGACCCAAAACTTCCTTCAAAAATGTTGTTCCAGAGCTCTCTGGAAGTCCCTCCCACAGGTGGAGAGCAGGGTACTCATTTACACTGGAAGAATCTTTATATAGACATATAGACATGCAACAGCTTCCAGAGGTTTTCAAGGAACAGAGAAAGTGAAGAACCTGGACCTTGTCTTTACAAGAGAAGAGCTATAAAGTCAAAATTCTATTTTCAGAAAGAATTCTGTGTTGTACAGAACTCCATTCATACCTACATCACACATATACTTCAATCTATAACAAAGAGACCATTTTTTTTTCAGCCTTGTATTTTCATGGTAGGATGCCAAAAACTCGGATGAGTGACTGCCTCACTTATCGCTTCCATTTCAGCGGCCAGTCCAGCCCAAACCATGACACTGAGAATACCACTACCACACTGAAGCAGCCAGAGCATTGTGCAGTTTTGACCATTTGGAACACAAGCCCAAAATTTTGACCCCTGCTGAGCCCTTTACCAGTGCTCAAGAGCTGTTCATTAACATAAACCCACAGACTACAAATTACATCCATCATCAAACATCTGGTACGACCTGAGTGACCAGAGCAGCCATGGGCATCACTGGAACTTTTGTCTTCCAACTTACCATGTGACTTTCCAGAAATGCTTGACATCACCTTAGCTCCTTTTGCATTCACCTCATCCCCTGGAATGAGTCACTTCTGGATATGTCTCTCTCCGTTAGCTACAGAGGGAGTATAAATGAATAGGTTAGAATGCTCATCTGGCTTCTAGATGCAGATGTCAGGAGGGAAATCCTGCCCTCTCTCTGTCTAACATAAACAGTCCTAGCAGGTCTCCCAACAGGGCAGGTGAGGCACATTGTCCCAGAAATAAAAGCTAGCAAGTTTGCATCAGATGAGCCCTGTAGGATGTTCACATGCAGTACCCATGGACGTTGCTGCAGTGCATGAGCACAAGACAGCAAAAACCTAAAGGGATACTGGGCTGACTTGAAAAAGTAATTTTCATTTTATGTCATGAGACTGCAAAGTAATTGTGCTCAGAATGACTGTTTTTATTGCCTAAATACATTTTTAGTACTTGAGCATCCAGGTAGATTCAATTGTGCTTGCAATTTTGCAGACATTAAAGAGGGAGACTAAATGACTGAGGCGGGGTAAAGAGAACAATACTGCACTCCTGCGAGACAGCCTGATGCACGGACTAGAGCACAGCACTAGTGCTCAGGAGCCTCAAAGTCTAGTCCTGTTTTGACCACTGACCGACAAATGTTTTAAAGCTAGGCATGGAAAATGCAATGCAAGTGTTCCCTGTGTCTTTTACAAAAATAATACTGGCTGAAATCTTCAACCCGTGTAAAATGTCAAATCACAGAAGTCACTGACTCCAACAGCAGCAGTATTACAAGCCAGATGGAAATCTGGTCAGCTTTTAAGAATTTCCTTCTTGAGCGTCATTTCCAAAAGCAACATGTGATACGGCATGAATATAAGCAACACCTGAACTGTTATAAAATACATTAAAACCCCAAAATTATTCAAATCCAAAAAGGTGATTCTGATAAGCTAAGGCATACTTAAAAGTTATATATTTTATATCAATAACTGTTTACAGAACCATAGCGTTAACTGATACTGAAAAGCCATTTCACTGCTCACAGAAGTTTTCATTTAGAAATAATATACAAGGCACACTAAACACTGTCGGGCCAAACACATTCTACTGTTTATTACACATATTACATTCTTAAATAAAAATGCGTCACATAACATTTTTGCATAGATATCTTACAATATACCAATTTAAAAAAGAATTATGAAACAGACCAGTAACAAAAATAAATTTTTTCTTCATTAATAATTTTGTAACATTAACATACCACCATCATATAATACAAATAATATTTTTAAATCTTAAGACTTTTTGTACAGCAAAAAAACTGACAAAGTAATATATTTATATATTTATATATATATATAAAAAGCTTAAAAAAAATAAAATGTCAAAAAAAGGCAGAACTGAGGGCTACAAGATTGGGTACTTCTGTGATATATTAGAAATACCAGAATAGGCCTGAGAGAACGTGACCGAGGGCATCTCCAAAATGCACTTGTCAGACACATCTGGTAAAAGAAAAAATATAGTGCAAAATGAAAGTCCTTCAAGCAATGTTGTTTGTTTTGTTTTGTTTTTTTTTTTAATAGGGAGCATTCATACTTTTTTTGTTGTTGCTAAAAAAAAAATCCCCCAAAAAAAAATCTTATGTGTAGTAGAGAGCAAGAAAGGTTTCAAAGGACAAGAAAGAAAACAGGCCACTTTGCAAAGCTAGGAAAAAAAAATCTCAGCCTGCATTATTATTTTTTCAACTAGATGAGTAGACACGCTAAACTAAGGCCTTGTTTCTAAGAGAAAAGCTGTCACGGTTTATATGCAGCGATTTCAAAACCAGGTACTTAAATTGGTGTGAGAACCTTCCTGTAGAGGTATCTTAATTGGTTGAAGCATTTCTTAGCCTTTAGTTTAACTGCACAGGATGCCAATGCAAACTCAATCCAGGCAATCAAGTAATAGGTGCAGCTACAAAGTGATTTTAACTAGACTGGTATTTTAACGCAGGGCAACTTCCCTGGTAGAGANAATTATGAAACAGACCAGTAACAAAAATAAATTTTTTCTTCATTAATAATTTTGTAACATTAACATACCACCATCATATAATACAAATAATATTTTTAAATCTTAAGACTTTTTGTACAGCAAAAAAACTGACAAAGTAATATATTTATATATTTATATATATATATAAAAAGCTTAAAAAAAATAAAATGTCAAAAAAAGGCAGAACTGAGGGCTACAAGATTGGGTACTTCTGTGATATATTAGAAATACCAGAATAGGCCTGAGAGAACGTGACCGAGGGCATCTCCAAAATGCACTTGTCAGACACATCTGGTAAAAGAAAAAATATAGTGCAAAATGAAAGTCCTTCAAGCAATGTTGTTTGTTTTGTTTTGTTTTTTTTTTTAATAGGGAGCATTCATACTTTTTTTGTTGTTGCTAAAAAAAAAATCCCCCAAATAAAAATCTTATGTGTAGTAGAGAGCAAGAAAGGTTTCAAAGGACAAGAAAGAAAACAGGCCACTTTGCAAAGCTAGGAAAAAAAAATCTCAGCCTGCATTATTATTTTTTCAACTAGATGAGTAGACACGCTAAACTAAGGCCTTGTTTCTAAGAGAAAAGCTGTCACGGTTTATATGCAGCGATTTCAAAACCAGGTACTTAAATTGGTGTGAGAACCTTCCTGTAGAGGTATCTTAATTGGTTGAAGCATTTCTTAGCCTTTAGTTTAACTGCACAGGATGCCAATGCAAACTCAATCCAGGCAATCAAGTAATAGGTGCAGCTACAAAGTGATTTTAACTAGACTGGTATTTTAACGCAGGGCAACTTCCCTGGTAGAGACACGGCCTTGGTAACAAAGTAGTGTTTAAATCAGTGTTTTGATCTACTTCCAGAATCTGACAGGCCTGGGGTTTAAAACACAGAGCGAAGGGGAAAATGTATGTTGCAAAATATAAAGTAAAGACCAGCCCTTTAGCCATCAGGCCTTCCAGGGACTGCGTGTTAGCTTTTCAATTCCCCGAGAGCGCAACAATAAAGGCTAAAATTGTCACCTTTCTGTTCATTCTAGTTCACTTTTAGTGTGTACATGCTCAGCCCTCATACCCCTCCCTTCCCACCCACCCCCCAATCCCCAAATTTGCAGCCTACTCATTCACAGTACACAGCAACATATATTTCCCAGCATTGTTGAAAACTTTCGTACAGAAGCTGACATGATTCCTAAAATGCAGTGGCAACAGCAAGTGCCATCCCTAAATCAAAGCAATAGGCACAGTTGGCTACTACAAACTGTCAATCAGTAGCTCAGTTTCCTCTTCTGTGTAGGTATATACGGTACACTGTTGTACATCCACATCCACACAGAGACAGGGTGAAGAACCTGTTTTCTGGCAGTATATAGAAGTTAGGACCAAAGCACTTAAAAAAAAATCATCAAAGCTTTCATTTTGAAAATCACAAAGAGTTCCAACTTTAGTTATTACACAAAAAATGCCATTAAGAAGCATTAAGGAAAACTATAAAACCCTGTTTGAAAAAATGACACCTGCATTTGAAAGTTTTCAGGTAGGGAAATTCATTCTTGAGGTGATAAAGGCAGCCTGCCCCCCCATCTCCACATTTTTATGTATATAATTTATATATACAACTGTATCATTTTATATATATAACTTATATAGCACAAGTACATCCTGGACTTCTTCCTCTAAGGCAGGAGGAAAAGTCTCCGCTTTACAAGACAGATCCTAGTACCTGGTGGGCCAGATTCTACAGTTCTTAAAGCACTAAATCCTGCCACTGAAGCCAGTGCAGAGCTGTGGAGGAGAAAGACTGCAGTAGTCATCCCATAACTATTAATAAAAAGAGATACAAATGTGACAAAAGGAAGAAGAATATCCAAGCTCGACCTGGAAAAGATCATGCAAGAAGGTGTAGATTCAATGCTAGTAAAAGACAGGCAAGACTTGTCAATGAGTAGCTGTGATACCTTGGGAGGAAACTATTTTCATTTTTCAACACAGAGTTAGAGTTATTGTCAAGCTTTTTCGTTATTGTTGTTGTTCTTGGTATGTGGGGATCTTTGCAAGTGCAATTCTATCTGAAATCAGCCAAAAAGTACGTACGTTAAAAGAGTGTTGGGTTAGAGGCATCACCCAGGATATGAAAGCTTAAAAACAGTCTTACTGCATGGAATGACAGGATGTGCCAAGTCCTGACTGAAATCAAGAATAAAAGCCCTTGATTCGCTGGGTGCTGGCCTAGTAACATTAAATTATTTACAAAATTTTCCCCTTTTAAAAATGTTTTTTAGATTTAAAGATTTTGACACACATTAAGGGAAGAGGCAGAGAAAAGGAAACAAGTAAGTTGGATTTTCATCAGTTTTGTCAAAAGCACCAATTATGATCTCTTTTGTACACAGATAAACAAACTATGTTACATAGCAGGAGCGACCTTTGTGTTGGAAACAGCTAAAAAGACCAAATTGCCTAGGGCCAGGTAAAAATGAGGGAGAAAGCCCGATTTTGTAGATATCAGAAAGGTCACAGATAAGATACACTCAATCACTGTAACAATCATATTGATTGACTCCATTTTAGCCACACACCCAAGCGACTAGTTATCTTTTTGCTCCTAAAGTTAAAACAGTTCCAAAAGCAAGGACCTGGGGGCTCCTCTTGTATTCAGGTGCTTCTTCCCCATCTGTGTTTGCTTAGTGCTTTCCACGTATTAAGTGAAAATGTGCTAGCCTAAAAAAACAGTAAACCCAATTCCAAAAAGCACGAGGAAAATAAGAATGAATGAAAAAAAGAGAAAAATTTAATGTTTACCTTTGTAGAAATATATTTTGGCTTAGATTTCAGGTCCTGGAAACCATTTTTGAGACATCATATGGGTCTTCCAGGCTAGCAAACTTGTTTCTGTACTATCTGGTTGGTCCCTGCAGCTGTGACACATCTCACAGTATGATATTGCTTCAAACTGGTTTGCTGAAGGTTCTGGGTTTTTCTAAGACTTCCTCCTCTCTAAGTCTCCCTCATGAAGAAGCACTATAAAGTTTAATAAAAATGAAACGATCAGAGTTTGAGAGAAACCCCACAGACCTCTCCTACAGTCTGTTCCACCAGCACAAGACCAGGAAGAACTAGAACGAGTACACACTTAATCAGTGAGAGCTTCAAAATTAATCAATCATAGAAACGCAGAAAAACTTATGTTGGGAGGTACCTCTGGAGGTCACGTAATTCAACCCTCTGTTTAAAAAGCAGTTGAGTTAGATCAGACTGCTCAGGGCCTTGTTCAAGACATTGAAAGAATCTGGGACTTCAATCCTTTCTTTTCTTCATTTGCCAATTTATCCAGGTAATGTACTGGCTATTGAAGGAGAACAATTTCAGGATAATGAAAAATACTCTGGACTCTGGAATCCCCTTTTCTGTTGGACCAAACTTTACAAAATACTTGTGATATTTTAGGTTGCTCTGTATCTCCTAAGGGGAAAAGCAAACAGAAAAAAGATGAACTGAAGTATTGTTTTGGTCTAAAAAGTAACTAAACTACATTATCATGTTTCTTCATATTTGATACAGTATGAGTGAAACAATACATTTTTTTAGTTTAAGGTAAACCAGCAATGATTACTTTGGAAAACAGAATTTTGCTTGCCAGGCCTTAAGCTGGCGTATAGAAAGTGTACTTCTATAAGCATATTTTTATACATAGATTCAGAAAATCTGATTAGAAAAATCTTTATACTGGTGCTTCCTAAATGATTTTTCTTATGTCATTTTTCAAAATAGAATCTTGTCATAGAGTATAGCTTGTTTCAATTAGATAACAGAAAAATCCCAAATAAATAATCTGTATTGACACTGTAACATATGAAGTACATCTTGATCTAGAATATTCTGTCTAGTTTGAGGCTCCCCATTACAAGAAAATTATTGACATTGGAGTCTAGCAGACAGCCAGAATGGAGATCAGATTCTGGAACATATGATGGACGAAGAGAGGCTGAGAGACATGGTTCAACATTAGGAAGAGAAGGGTAAAGGTAGGTCTTATTGCTGTCTACAGATACCTAACAGAGGGTGTCGAGAAGAAGCCAGACTCTTCTTGGAGGTGCACAGTGGAAGAGGCAATGAAAACAAATCGGAACATGGAAAATTCCAACTTGACATACGGATTTCTAATTTTTTATTACCATAAAAATGGTCAAATATTGGACCAGGTTGCACAGAGGCATCCTTGGGGATATTTAAAACTCAGCTGGAGATGGCCCTGAGCAACCAGCTGTAGTTGGAAGTTGGCCAAGACAGCCTCTGGAGGTGCCTGCCCACCTGCATGATTCTATGATTGACTGCTCTGCTCCAAAATACTATTTAGCTATTCACAAAAACTCACATTTGCTTTAGTTGCTTCCTCTACGTACACCATTTTTTGAGACTTTTGTCTCAATTTGTTCTCATCCTACAGTTCCACGGCCTTGGAAACCACAATCTGACTTTCGTATAATGGCTTCTTTTGCAAATAGACGTAAGTGTAGCATGAAGGAAACAAGGTCAAGCAACTCCTTTCTGTAGCTGGATAACTTGGTCCTCAACTGTTACCAAATCAACTATTTATGGGTTTCCTTCCAAGAAGCCTTACAGAGAGTATTAGCCTTTCCTCATTAGTCTGTTTCTACTCCTAGTTTACTAGTAGAGGACAACTGTACAACTTTAGCAAGGAGATAAAGGCCTAAAAAGGATCTAGCTATAACAGATTACACAAGTTTGAAGTGTACAGCTTAAAATATCTGCGAAGAAAGAAAACTTGTCATTGTAAAAAACAGATCCTGGAATGTGTCACTAATTATGCTTTTCCAAAATGGAGACTTCTACAAAATACCACAATTTTAGTAATGACTAAGACACTTGCATATGAGCACCCAAAAACTGAAGTCCAGAGACTGACTGAGTACACCATGTATACAGGTGAAAAATATCTCCCTTTACAAACAGAAGAGATGGTCCCAAAGCCCAAAATTTGGCTTCAGAGTTCAAGACCTGCTACAGAGAGAGCCTGAGAAATCTGAAATCTGGTTAAGTCTCTTATCCCCCTTTTCTCTATGTTTTTTAGGCTATTTGGATCCATGATTTAGATGAAGGCCTGCCTCTAGAACAAAATAATGAGATGTTTCCAGCCTGTTTTCTTCCATGGGGCTCTTTGCATTATTTAAATAAGATGTCAACAAGACCATAAATGACAACTGGAAGTAAATAAACAGTCTTGCTTGACTTTTCAATTTTAAATGGAGTCTGGTACATAAACTGTCACTTAATAATTAAGGTTGGTAGACTACTAATAGCACGTCTAAAGGCAGGTGTGTGTTCAGAGGTCAAAGGAGGATATTTATGCAGGTTCACAGCCAATGAGTAGTGGTGGGTTTGAGAGCACACACTTTAGGATGCTACAGTAAGGAAATTCTAGGATTCTCTATCCTTTTTTTAACCTAATGCACTGACTGGATGCTCTACAGTTTCACACAGCTGAGGTTTCAGTTCCCATTAGACATCTGGCAGGATGCTCTATATATTCCAACACAAATTGGATTCTAGGGCCCTCAGTCCCAGTGGAACAGCTGGGTGGAATGGCCATAAAAAGTATGCAAATACAGAAGTAGAGAAATACGAGATTGTCAGCAAGCAGTGCTCCGCAATTTTTAAATGTATACATATATATAAAAGCATATATATATACACATATAGAGTACGGTTAGTTTTAAATCTTTGGAATAAACTCAATTTTCCTTCTCTCTCTCTCTCTCTTTCTTTTCTTTCGTTCACTCTCTCCCTTGCTCTCTCTCATGCTCTTACCATGAATGTTACATCATTGTCCCTAAAAGATGGTTGGATTTTGGTCCATATTTCATGCCATATGGGCCAGACATCGTATTTCCCCCCTGTCCCCAAAGTGTTCAGTTGACAGTCACAGTGTTTCGTGAAAACTGTGAGGAAAAACAGCATCTTTCGAGTAAATTAAATCTCTCACTGGAACCAAAGGTTGCAAAAGGCTGAGAATTCAAGTGCCAAGGATCCCGGTGACGGCTCTTAAACATCTATTGAGTTTCTTGTTTGTTCTTTTTTCCCCTAAGAGTACAGTTTTACCTCTCAAAACATAAATTAAGGGAAATATTTAACAGTCAATGAGTCAAAACAGTCAAAGAAGGGCAGTTGGCTAATACAGTATAAAAGAGCAGCAACCATTTGTGGACCACGCGCCATTTTCTTTCATTTCTAGACACATCTTGTAGGGATGGTCCCAGAATATACAAAATATACAACCTAATGGCCACCTGCCTGCTTGCATAGGCCATTTTCATGGTCCTAAATGCAGTCTTTGGAGTCAGGGCCAGTGCCAAATAGTTTCAAATGCAAGTTATGGCAAGATACATTTTTTGTTTTTTCTTTTGTAATGAAGACTTTAATCCACTTTGAGCCAACAAAATAAAATTATCAATAGGACCGAAGGGGGAGCATGAGACCTCCACTTCTTGACGGTTCACGCAGTAGGCCAAAATGGACCTCTGGGTTAGTAATGCTTCAGAACAATCATTTGGAAAAGCCCCACTGCTGTATGTAAAATCCAACCCTTCCTTCACCGTTCACACTGTTACATTTTTTCATACAGGAGTGGGCTACAGCATCAACGTGACGAATGGAAAAGGAGGACTTTGATAATTTCTTTAAAAGGCTAATGCTGAATGAAGCCATTGTACTTGGAAGAGGTTCTTGATTTCCCACTCAGAGACTGGAGTAGGATTTTTGGCTTGGGGTTTTTTGTGTCTAAGATGCTCAACAAACATTAGCTTTAAATTAGAATGTCTGCAGGTGCTCTTTACACAAACAAAAGTCTAATGTTTTAAACTGGTTAATAGAAGAACGGCAAGAAAAAGCAACATAATTCATCACTAAGTCATTGTGGGTTGTGGCTAACGTGCTCACATGATGTGGAAGGAATCCTGTAGTCATGCCTGTGTGGCCAGTCCCAGACCGATATCCAGGTGAAGACAAGGAGTTCTGAAGATCACTTGTTCGTGGAGAAAAGAGAAAAAAATGTTTAAGCTTCCAAGTAAGCTTTTGAAGTTTTTTGTTCAACAAATAAACAAGAAGTCCTAGCTATGGCAATACAGTGAGGCCTACAGAGATATTAGGTGCTGTTTCTCAGGGGTTTATCCCTTGGCCACTTAGCCATTATGGCAGCAGCTTCCAGAGTCCCTAGTGCATATGTTGTGCAATAGCCAAAACAAAAATTAAAATAAAAACAACCAACAAAAAATATAGTCCTCCGTGAAGTCTACATAAACTCAGGCCAAAAAGAGGATATTTGTGTCACAAGTGTTACTCCACAGTCTACTGCCATTAAGGCCAATGGTATTGACTTAAAAGGATCTCGACAGCTCAGTTCTAGGAAGAAGAACCAAAACCAAGACAGGTCAAAGTGTCTGTGAGAAGACTGATGCACTGAACATTAGGAATTCTCAGACAAAGAACAAATGAACCAAGAGGTTAATTTTGGCTACCAAACTGGGATTTGGTTTTCTAGGTCATTGTTTCCCCCCATCTATTTAAAAAGAAAGTTAGTGCTACAAATATGCAACTTCAAGACGACGTATTATCCTATTGAGTTGCACTGAGAAGCAAGTTAAATAAGCCCCTCCTACTGCCGTCCACCTGCAGGGAAGCCTCCTCCATTTTCTTTGATTTCCACTGGCAAAAACAGGAAACAAATCCAAGAGGGACGAAGTACTGTAAGCAATTGTTCCTCCTTCTTATTGACTTCACCTCTACACCATTTCCTCGCCTGCATCTTCTCCCATCCAGCTGGGGCAAGGCATAAAGAACTGATGTACGTATTGAAGTATAACTGGGTGCATGACAGTGTGAGCGTGTGGTCTCTGTACAGAGGATTACACGTGATCAAGTTCTCTTCTCCTGCAAGGCAGCGTGTTGTAACTTGAGTTCCACTTTCATCGCACAACACTTAGCTCAGACGACATTCGGGCCAAGCTGACTGATATTTAGATGTGTCTCTTCATGTGGAGGGCGAGGTGATCAGACCTGGAAAAACACCTGCAAAATAAAGCAAGTGGGAAATGAAATAAATATAGTATTGGGGAAAACAGGGTTCCTGCTCCTTCCTCCTTATGTACAGGAGGAAATATATATCCAGGTTTAGAGGCATTCCTTAGATTATCCATGGATTGCTGCCAAACCCTGTGTGATGGCCGACTATCCTGGCTCTTTGGCAGTTAAACAGACTACTCTTCTCCTTTCTCTGTTCCTCTCCCTTCCCCTTCTTTCACCAAGACAAACATCAGGAAAGAGTGCTTATCTGTAGTACAAAATCAAATATTTAGTATAAGTGTGTGTGCGTATAAAAAAATGAAATAAAACAAGCCAGTTTTGCTCAAATACGCAGCAACACCAGTTTAAAAAAACCATCTTTCTCAAGTGCCCAGTATCTGCAACAAGCACCAAAGTACAAAGACAGTTTTGAAAGCTGAATTCTCATTTCTAACTCCAAACTGGAAGGAAAGCTGGTTCAGAGTTTGGAGGCTGACAATCCATCAAGCCACATTTCTCTCCCTTTCTCTCTGCTGGAAATCTGGGTGGTAATATGTGGATGTTGATGAATGCTATCTCCCTGAAAGATGCTGAGAGAAGATAAGGTATTATACCTATTTTGTAAGAGTGAAAATTGAGAGCAAGAGAAGGCAAGAATATTGTAAATCACACAAGGAGTGTGGTAAAACAAGGAAAAAAAATGCCAGGACTTCAGCTTTCAACTTCTGTTCTTTAACAACAAAGCCATTTTTCTTCGTCTCATAAGAAAACGTAAAGTTTTGACATTCTGAACATGTAGATGGATGCTGATGAGATGGACTCAGAGTGGCAACCCTAGAAAACTAGTTGAGTCTAAAGGCTGGTCTAAGCATGCAGTTAACTGAGAATAAGGTAGGGCATGAATTTGAAATGAGGCATCTATTCTTGATTAACTAAATCCCTCTCTAAAGGCTTATGACTGTCACCTTCTGAAATTACTTAATCCACTTGGGAAGTGGCTTAAGATACTCGGGATAAACCACACTTACTCCAGGAGAAGAGCAACAGCACAAAGAGTTAATCAGGAACTACTAGTCTAGAACAGCTGCCTTGTTGTGGAGATGCTGCAGGGCACTCACAGCAGCAGGAACGGCAGCTCAAATTCAGGCACTTTACACCACCAAGATATCGTCAGAGTGATCAGGGGAGTAAGTTTTCAGGAGGACAAGTGCATTTCTTCTCTGTCATTCAATACAGACCAGATTTTATCAAGACTGCCAGTAAGCAAGAATATTTTTTGGACTCTGTATCCATTAGAAATGGGATTGAAAGCACCAACCCATTTCACACCAACCATCACAGTGTCATATGGCACCAGTGAGCAAACAGCAGGACAAGTGGGCAATGGTTCCAGCTGCCTACCCCGAAGCCCTAAAATGGTTCCTGGCAGGACTCAGACAGTCTCAAAAATTAAAATTCTACTAGATAATTCAAATTGGGCACTTAAAAATGGGAGGTTTTCAAGTTCCCTGCAAATCTTGGCTTGCCTTCTTTCCACCCTAAGCCATAAGATAGTGGCTTACTTATTTTTACCAACAGCAAACAACATCTATTATAAATATCACACAAACTACCCCCAGGTGTCTGACTTTCGAGTAAACTGTTTTTGTAGGCTCCAAGGGCACCATGAAAAGCTACTTCCAGAACTGACTTGCCTGGAATGTCTTTTCACTGCCCCACAGATTTAGAGTATAAAAGAGCGGCCAACACTGCTCTGAAGAATATCCAAGTGGCTTATTGTGAGAATCTGTATAGCTCATATATGGGCACTGAATGTATTTCCAAAAAAGCAGTAGCTGAGTATTTCTTATTTTTCAGAAAGAAGGTAAAAGAATGAATTGAACCACTGAGTAAAAAAAGCCAGAAGCCAAAGATTAAAAACAGGAACACTCAGTCTAAAGGCAAACACCCAGAGGACAAACATCCTAAGCAGAAAAAAGCTGAGAAAGAGACAAACTATAAAAATGAAGAGATTTAAAATAGGGGATCTTTTACGTCCCGCTGGCAGTATTCCCCTGCATGGGCAATCTATCTGTACCTACATGCAGACATGATTGATGAAGAGGTCCATTTTTAAGACAAAGAAACTTCATAAGATGGCAACTTTCGCAAGAAAAGCTAGGTACTCATCTTCTGTGGATGAGTATGCCTCTGCTCAAGCCAGCTGCTCTCTAGTGATTTGTAGCAGCTTACAAGGGGGTTAATACCTTCAGAGTGGCAAAAATTAAGAAGAAAGACTTCAAAATCAGATGGAGGCTGCATTCCTCCAAGGTCCTACGTGAAGCACAGCAAGACAGATGCGAATCTGACAATGGACACTTGGCTTTCAACAGTAGGCTCAGTAAAGCTAGAATTTTCTAGCCCTAGGGTGCCAAAATACACCCTTGGACCAACATGTCTCGTCAGTCTAAACTGAGAAAGCAGCATGCTCTGGCTACAAGGGCTGCCAAAACAAAACAACAGCTTGAGTGGCTGCCAAAAAGACATGCACCAGCTGGCACTTCAGTCTAGGACTAGTCATAAGACCACCACCCAAGCATGGCTTTTCCTCTCTGATTGTCTCTATGTGCAACCCAGGAAAAAGTACGCTGAGTCACAGCACAACAAGATCTGTTAAAAATATGGATTCAGTACATTGTTTCACATCAATAACCACAGTGTTAGCATCTAGTATATTTTCCAGCCCTAGAATATTTTTATAGCTAATGAAATGGTACCATATTTGCTAATTTATAGTTAATAAAATGGTACAATACTAATTCTTCACATTCTCCTGCTGACTAATTTGGTTAGTTTCATGTCTTAGTAAGACTGGTGGATGCAGACATTTATTTTCAACAGTGAAACAGTCCCCACAAAATTTTGCAGCTAAACCACATTGCCAAAAAAAGCTATTGATCAGTGGACACATTTTTTTTGCCTTCTGGAACTTAGAGGCAGCAGTGGAAGAGGCTCCACAAGATAAGCTGTCAAGGGAAACTCCTTTCTTCACAAATTAAGAAACGGCAGATTGCTGGTCACTAGTCCTGCCCGTGAGACAAGACCTTGCTCCACACCTCTGGCTCTACACCTCGTCCAGTTCCAGACCGGCTCTGCACATTGTCCGTGGGCCCATCACAATCTTTCCGACCACCCCTCTCCCAGTCCAGCTCTTCCTAGAAAGGACAGTTAACACTAGAGTAAGATACTCTAATTCTGAAAGTCATACAGTGATTCATAAATTCCCTGCTCCCAAAGACGATTCCTTTCTTTCTCTTTTTGCTTTATCTCCTTAGCAACACAGTACTGCTCGGCACTGAAGCCTTCTGCAGGAGAAAGAAGGAAGATAACTACAATGAGAACAGAATATATTGTTCAGCCATCTTTCTTACCAGCTGTGGATTCTCCACTGTGGGATGCGTTCATTCCAGCTCAGCATGCTCTTAGCTTGCTGTCAAAAAGGAAACAACATGTGTGTGTGCGCACACGCGCACACACACACAGAGGAATATATACCCCAATAGTCTGGCACTAAGCTGCTATCTCCTAGACACATATTTATGCAGAACAAGCAAGTGCCACTACCCTGTCATCCTCTTCCCCTTGGAGTGCTGCGGGCTTACACTGTCTGAAGAACATAACATTAGCCTGTGTTTCTGAAGAGCATAATTCCTGGGGAATACTAATAACCAGTATATCCCTGGTGCCTGGAAGGAACTAGGGACTTGTACACTGCTTTCCACACCACTTTTGCTGATTCTCCTTTCTCCCCTGCTGCCACCAAACCACACACCATTTGCAGTACATATGGTGCTACTCAAACCAGTGGTAGTTTGCCAGCTATAAGTAACAATGCGATCTGTGTGCTGCACGGTGTTGGGAAAGGGCTGGGACAGAAGGAAGAGAGAATCACATCTTCTTATCTCTTTTATTTTAAAATTGACCTGTATGCAGAGGACATTAATACCCCTTTGATGTCAGCCGGAAGGTCAGAGACACAAACGCATCTGAAAACAGCCTGGAAAGAGAATTGCAGCCAGAATGTCTGCACAATATTCCCCTCCTTTGCTATTTGAATCACCACTTTCATGCTCTGATTGCCAAGGTATGGCCTTCACCTCAGAACAACAACAGACATATGTTTTGTGCTACATCGGTGGTGTTAAAAGTAGCTCCAAAAGGCTTCTCAAAGTTTAGCAGCTGGGATGTCTTAAGTGAGTGACCACAACTGTCAATAATGGTGGATGCAATAAAGGGTATTGGTGCCAATACGGAGAAACTGTTCTCCAGCTGGGAACCTGGGCTTAGGAAGGAGTGTCTTTAACATTAAAAGTCTGCCTAGAGAGCTAAGAACAGATTCAGGCACATGTTTCAGTGCTTGCTTGAGGTGACATGTGCAATAGGTGGTAGTAGAGAGATCTGTGAATGAGAAAAGAAGGAAAAATAGGCAGAAGGTATTGGCAGAGTGGGCCAAAAGAAGAACAGGCACCGTCATGCTACGAGCTTGCAACAATTGACTGGCAGAATAAAGGCATACCTGTTTTCTACCACCACACACAGATGGCATGTGCATGGAGTTTAACAGTGCACAATCCCCAGCACTCTTAACTTATTAATAAATATTTTCCCTTCATCTACAAATTCAGCTGAAGAGCAGAAAATGCATTAGATGATTGCAGGAATATATCTCTCAACTTCAGTGACTGAGTTGGCTGCCAAAGAAAAAACTTAGGCAGGAAGGGATAATATGTAGAGGGAGAAGAATGAATACTTAACAAAGGGCTGAAAGAGACTGAGGAGTTGAAAATACGGACTGTATTTCTTTAGATCTTTGCTAAAAATATTGTCTGTCCTGACACAGAAACCCTGGGGCTTTGTGCGTGTGTGTGTGTGTGTGTGTGTGTGTGTGTGCACGCACGCCCAGAATGGTTAGTTTGTTCTTCAGAGGAAAGAAAAGAGAAAGGCAATGCCTTACATTTCAAACAGGGAACATTCTCTGTTCTCCTTCACAGAGGTGCTTATACAAAAGCAGAACTCCAGAGGTTCCTACTTGGCTTATCCTGTCCCTCATTCCGAGCAAACAAAAGATAATCCAGGGATAAAACAAAAGATAATCCAAGAGGAAGCCCTCTGTGGGGGAAGGGGGACGGGAAGAGGGGAGACAAGGGGAGAAGAGCACTCAAGGAGATGAAGGTCTTGGAAAGGCAGGATGTGAAAATGATCGAATTTCCTTCCCATAAAAGGATGGGGTCCCTTGTTTATGTCCCACACATCCTCTCTCCACGCATGTTCTTTGCTGGTCTGGTGTACCCAGAGGCTTCCTAGAGCCTTTATTGTATTACAAAACGTTTCCTTATCAGAGCAGAGAACCTTACTGCTGCATTAAAAAGATGGGTAATTTTCTTAAGCCTCTTTTAAAAATACATATAAATAGGATTAGCTGGATAACATGTTCAGATGCAAGCACATTATTTGATTACTCAATAGTGGAGCCAGGTTTCACCCAGGGCACTGCCAATCTCCAGCTGGGGGGGTGCGAGGGGGAGAAGTGCTCATTGTTCGATCCTGTCAGTGCTGTCAAGAGTCATTACAGGGGTAATTGCTTTTGCTCCACCCTAATTTTTTATCAGTTGGGATTTCGGATGGGCAGGAGGGTTTTCTTTTGGTTTTGTTTTGAAATTCAAAGAACCCAGCTTTCAAAAACGCTCAGCACCAAGCAAGGATGAACAGATTTTTCAGACTAGTTCATCATTCATTCAAGCAGCTAAAGTGGTAAAAGACTGCAAAAAGCAATCGGCAGAGAACGGCAGCAACCGTGGCTCTCACTGGGAGCTGCTGGGTGTTCAGCTCACCAGGCAAAACTGGCCCCTCATTTCTGAGTGCTGAGGAGGACTGTTGCATGACCAGCTCTTCAGGAACCCTGGGCACCTGTCAGGCTTTTAAATCTGGGCCCACACAGAATGAAAATACAGAGTATTTCCCACATCAAATAGATGTCAAGGGTGAGATCTAAAACTGTAGGAAAAGATACGCTAATTAACAGGAACGTGCAGAGATCACTGATCCTACGCAAAACAACTCCATGAACTTGAATTATGAGATGTGCCTAAATCATTCCTCTGCTTTTGGAAATGAAGCCCTTTGCTGTCTTTTATTGACTCTCCCCTGTTTCACCTGTGGAAGCACAGAGCCCTGGACTCAGTGGTAAGAGAAGACAATCCTACAGAAATTACATGCTTTTCTCCTAGACATTTCCTATAGATTCACAGCACAACAGCCACACATGGTCCCCATTCCCACAATCGTATTTACGTATTTATGGGGTGTATCAGCTTCTGCTGACCACCCTGCCGAAACACAGGGAGCCAAAGGTGGTGCTTGGGGTAGCCCCTGAAGCAGAGCAGGTAGAGGGAACTCTGCCTTTGTGAGGGCACCAGGCTCATGCAACCAGGAGATGGAAAGCCGTGGAGATGCTTTGTTGACAGGTCCATCAACCTACAGGGGTCCAGTGAAGTGGTCTAGGGTATTCTGTACTTCTTCTCTGCTTCAAAGTATTAAGAACAGCTGCCCTATGGACACAACAGACACTGGCAGGTTTCAGTCAGACCTGCCAGTCTGACCACAGACCACATCTTTCTCTGTGCTGTAGGATGGCAACAGCTTAGGCTGTTAGGAATTATTCCCCCGCTGCCAGCCTGCCTGGCCACTCAGGCAGAGAGGACAGGGGCAGAGCGGAGGGTCCCTCCTTGGCTTGGGGATCGAGGCAGAGGGACGGGAGGCTAGATGGGGCCCCTCTGCTAGGAGCCAGGTCTCTTGACTTGGGGAGCTGGCGGCTCCATGCCACTCACGAAGTCCACATGTTGCTTGAACACCGTGTTAGGAGGCTGCATTACCTGTCACAATGGTTGCATTTAAAGGGCTTTGCACCCGTGTGCTTTCTGTAATGCCTCGTGAGCTCGTCACTCCGTGCAAAACGCCACTCGCACCCTTCCCACGAGCACTTGTAAGGCTTCTCACCTGCAGAGGGGAGGAGAGAACAGTCAGCGTGGCAGCAGGATTACTGAGCACTCAACTTGCAAGCCCTGCGTCCTCCCACCTTGCCGCTGTCCCACTCGGGCAGGTTAGCCCGTCACACAATTCATGGCCAGTGTGGCATGGAGACAACTTAGGGCTTATGATGCATTGTACTGAAGATGGATCCAGCCCAAATTTTACAGCTAAAATTCTTGCACCACCTTATTTCCCATTTCTAACTAAACCAGTCAACCACTCTTCAAAGAAGCCGTCAGAACGTTCCCAAATGCCTGTGCTGCTGTGTGTCTGGAGCCTGATTTTCAGTTAGCTTTTCAGCTCACTCCAGCCTTGCCAGACGAATTACTGTGTTACCTGTGAGTGGCTTTACTAACACCGTAACACATTGTAGGTGTGCACCACTCCAGAGTCACCACCGCTGCACCACACGCCTTATCACTGCTGCCATTTACTCCTCACATGGCCAGACTCACATCTGTTCCCCTCAAGCTTTCACGCCCACTGCCCCCTCGGAGTGCACCTTCTTTAGTTGCTTCTGACAAGAAAAACTGTTCCCTGGTTCAATAAATTATGCGTCAGGACAGCCAGTGCGAGAGAAGAAATGTTTTTTTCTTTAAATCAGCTGGTCCTTCAGGCTTTTTGCACTACGCCTTTATCAGTTGTTATTCTGCCCCAAAATATTAACCATATCACTGAAGGCAGTGAAATGGTGCAGTGATAAGACAGGAGAGATTCTGGTCTGTCATTTTGATGTTTACCTATCTTCTTATGCAAACCAGTCTCTGTGGATCAAAGTCTGCCATGGTGTAACATCCATGCCATCATTAACATCTTCTGATGGAGAATTTCAAGGTCTCATGCCTCCTTTTTTCCTATGCAGTGCATATGTATTTGCGTGAGCGCAAATTTATCATCTGCCCCCAGAACAAATGCTCCAGTGCATCTCCTCCGATACAAACTGCACATCACTATTCCCCACGCAGTCTGCACTGTATGGATGCATTAGAAGAGGAGGGAGTTAAGATAAAACGCAGACGTGAAATCACTTTCACTACCAAGCTTCTAAGCTGGGAATTATAAACAGAGAAGGGATTATTATTTATTTATCTGTTCTTAAAATTGCTAAGAAGGTGATCTTAGAAATCCCACCACTGACCAAACTGAAGTTGCAGTCTGTATGACCTCTCTATGCCAGTCACATGAAACAATCACTTGTCCACAGCAGACAAATTTCTCAGTGCAGAGATGCAGATTTCTATATTTAGCATATCTATTCAGCAAGTAAAGGAGTGAGATGTGATTATGGGAGACCTTTCAAGGTGACAAACTGGAGAGGCCAAAAGAGCAAGAAAAGTGAAGAGGGCAAGAGAATTCCATCAAAATACATGACAAAAAAAAAAAAAAAAAGCTGTTCTGTGGTGAGTGAGTTTCTGTGGACTTACTGCACGGGCAGCTCTGCTGCACAGCAGTCATCTGCCCCAGAGAGGACAGCAGAGTGGGCTGAGATGTTAACGGGAGTTGAACCATTTTACTGGCCTCGGAGAAGTTTTTTTGGCTCAGTAGCTCAATTAAAGGATTCATTGGGGTGAAGCAATGAAGAGGGGGCAGCAGCTGGCAAGACTTCACCAAAATATCCATTTGTTCCTCAGTCCCTGAATGCAGAAAGGGCAGCCTGGATGTCTCTGTTGTATGCCGCAATACACCACAGGAAAGTGCCTAAAAGGACAATGGACTGAGCCAACAATAGCACCACTCCACTTAGATTGTGCCTGCCTGGTCATCTCTGCAGACTTGCCTTTTGTTCTTTTTTTCTTTTAATAGGATTTTTTCAGGGGGGGTGGGAAAGAAAACAAGAAACTTCTTGTTAGTGAGTAAAGTGCTGGTGTTCTGTTTCTGTGCAGGTTACTCAACTGTAATTCAAGCACCGTCGCCCGTGCTGGCCCTAGGTGCTAGAGTTGCAGTCGCTGCAGCGCTCTCCCCCTCCCAGCCCTTGGCATCCTACCTGGCATACCGCACCTACTCTCCCCTCTCAGAGAAAAGGGATTTCCCCAGCCCTGGCCACGCTTACGATGGCGCACTAGTTTTGTCTGAGCAGTTCATACATTATTTTTAAAAGCTGTCAGTAAACAAGCCTCGACAATAATTCAGCTTCCTCGGTTCTCTGACGCTCTCTAGTGCCTGCCTAAGAGTGGAAACAGCACGGCAGACAAACTGCCTTGCAGTTTGTGTTTGCTACACACGCTGCAAAGCAAATGCAGAAGACGACTGCTCAGCCAAATCTGGCAGGTACGGCCAGTCTGAAGGATACAGTCGCCTGCACAGCAGAAGGGTGAAGGAAAAACACCCTGGGCTTTCTGTGAAACAAGGGCTATTGGGACTGAAGCCGAGTTGGGTTTGTTAACATTTGTCAAGAGCTTTGAAAATGTATAGTGCTATATACAGGTTATGAGAGACAGAAACGCCAAGCATGATTACTGGTAAACCCATGGGATGCCACATATCTCTGCAACTTGCTGCAGGGGCTCCTCTCTCAAGTGTTCCTGGTCTGGCCTTGCATGGCCCTGAGCTGAGTTTTGTTTTCAAATGCTTTTCCTCTGTAACCCAAGCCCCGTTCCACAAAATGTCAGACAGTACCTCTCTGTGCTCCAGACAGCACGCTGGCATACAGTGCTCCGTGCGGCACAAGATAAATACAAAGGAGCACAGTGACCTTTAAAGCCATGTCAGACAGCTCCTTGACCTAGAGACCTCAAAGAGGTTAGATTTCCTGCCCTCCTACAGCTACTCAAAACATGAGGAGGAGAGAGACCTCTGTATCTCTGCACGTGAAGACTAAGAACAAACTGCTTCTTTAATGGCTGCTTTCACCTTACCCAAAGATTAAATGAGAGCGTATCTTGCTGAGGTGCACATATGTAGGAAGCATGGGCATGGAAAAGGCAGGGAGGGTCCTCCTACCTCCCTACTGGCAATGTCAGGGCGAAAAAATGGGAAGGAACCTTTCCACGTGCCAGGCTGCTCTTCTGCTGTCGCAGAGGATTAGTGAGAATAAAAAGATATGATGGTAAAATCCTCCTCTGCTGAAGGCAATGGCAAAACTCCCACTCACTTCTACAGGGCCAGGATCTCCCCCTTTTTAGCAAATTAATTATGAGCTTCAAAATCCAATTAAAAAATGGAACATCACAGAGCTGTGCCACACTGACTTTTTTCAGGCTCTAATTCCTCAAAATTAATAACCGCACTTAAAACTCGTGCCTGTGAGCCACTCCCAGGAAGGAGGCTCTACTCCTTAAGTCACCTTTATTCAACCCAAGGATCTGTGCAGTGCTTAAACAAATCCTTAAAACCACGTTTATACAAATGCACTCAACGGAGGAGCCAATGCACAGCCGAAAAGAAGCCAGTACCCAGATATGCAGCTGTTAAATACTCAGCTGTTTCAGTTCAGAACATGCTCCACACCGTGTGGTCAGTTCAGCTTTCACACATCCACAAATGCACCTGGAAGGGCAGGCAGCCAGCAATGCAGACATATATTCAAGCAAAGAATTATGCAATTTTCTGAGATAAGCACGAGTGCTAAAACAATGTACCGTGTGCTTATGGAAAATCTTCTACAACCGACCCAGAGTAGTGGCTTTCAGCTTTTTCTAATTTATTCCCTGGGAGACGGAGACCGCTACCTAGTGATTTCAAGCTTACTGACCACACTCGTTTCCTTGGACAGCATGTGCCTCAGAGAGCACTGCAGCGCAGTAAAGGCGAGCTGATTTGTGAAACAGTGGGTACACAGGACCCAACATCCACACCGCTTGCATTTGAAGGGTGTTATTTTTGGCTAGCCACAGCCTGGTCCTGTGGCCTGTACCCGTCCGCGGGTGAAGCGTGCCAGCTGTGCACTTGCAGAGCACCTCCCGGGACGGGCTATCCAAAACCGTGTGCGCGCTCCAGCCAGGCTGAACCAAAGCACAGTGAATGGGGGCAACCAGAAGACTCACCTCTAAAGGGGACTCTTGATCACCAGGAAACACTCACACAGACACAACCTTAGCTGCCTGCTGAGGATCCCCGAGAAGCAGCCTGCGCAAGCCTGCAAGCACATGGAGCACTGTGCTGAAACCTACTGATCTAGAAGGACCTCATCATCAGAAAAGTTAGCAGTACAGAAACGCTATTAGCTCTTCATATCTGCTTTAGTGTTTCGGTCCATCATGACTGCATATTTCTGTGAAGCAGCCTCTCTTCATTGCGGCTCTGTCCTGCAGTCCATAGCCCATTTTAATCTTTTCATCTCCCTAGAGCCTATTTTCATACCCTGAGACTGGGATGCTTGAGGAACAGGCTCTCTGTTCCACTGCTGTTTACGGCACCTCACACAACCTAGTTTTTCTAAAAGTACCTCCAAAGCGCACTTCGGTACAGTCTCACCCTCCATTCTCTTTATTTCATCCAGTCTGGTCCAACCTGGTAACTGGAGGACAAAGACCTTTGCAAATTTATGGGAAACAAGCAGTAGTGAAGCTAGAATTTATGTGTCATAACAAAAATCCATCAGACTTTGGCAGCCCTGAAATCAGGTCAGTAGTCCTTTGGTGACTAAGACAAATGCAAGACTTCAATATTAGGCATCTAGTTATAAAAATAAACAAATGATTGGTATAGCTTTCTCTTGAAAGCCAAAAATTTATCATTTGAAAATATGAGAGAGACAAATACACAATCCCAGCAACGCTACCATGGTAAATGCACACCAGGTTCTCAGCAAAACATGATTTGGTAGAGCTGGGCTGGTTCTGTGATGGAGACACTGCACTGGTCCGTGGGACTTCTCCCTCCATGTTCCAGCCTTGGGCCATCTTGGTGAGTTTCATCTCCCGCAACTCGAAAGCCATTATCTGAAATAGCCACCTACGGCTCTTTTTCAAGTTAATGGAGAGGGAAAGGCATGCGCAGAGAGCGATACATCAGACCCCAGTCAGACTGGAACTGGAGGTGAACTTGTCTCCTTTGATGGTACAGGAGGCCATGCAAGTCGCTTAGCTGCAGGCAGCTCTATCTTTGCTCTCCAGGCCCAAAACAGAGAACATCCGTTTTTTCCTCCAACACATATTTAGATTGCAAACCCTACACAAGCCTTCAAAATAAATATTCCCTCAGAAAACACAGCAGCGGGGATGTTGTCTCTTCTCAAAATCCAGACACCTCCTGTCCTTGCCACCTACATCCCACAGGAACCCTCTACGTCCCAGGGATATTTCTTTTCTACAAGGAGTAAAGCAGGTTCGATGCAGACATCTCACAGTGGCTGTTTCAAAGGAGTGATTAGTAGAAACACTAGGTTACAGGACGCAGAGGTACATAACTAAGATCAGCTGAGAACACTGTCATGATCACAAAACTACAGTGCACAATGGACACTGGGCATATTATGTATCTCGTATCTGCATTATTTATTGCCAACCCCAAGGGTTAAAAAGTCATGAGTCTGGTCTCCCATAGAAATAATGAGATTTTAAAGAAGAAAACAATAATATTTAGAGATCGTTTGCCTTCTGCTTTGTAGATAACCTAGGGTCATGATTTTAAACTTCTCTTCGCCGTCCTGCAGGCTAGAAACATGTATTACAAAATACAGAGAAAGAGTTTGCTCTCTACTCCCTTGATTCCAAAAGCAGGAACTCCAAGAAAAAAACCCTCCAGGTTTTGGGATGTGCACGATAAGATCACACAAGTTGGCAATGCTGTGGTTTGAAATCCTGGCTCCATCAAAGTCATTGGAAAAATGCCCATTAAGGCTTGAGTTTCACTCTGTATCTTTACAGAATTAAAAGTAAACAAAGATATTATGATTATCCATCTGTATCTATTTCCTTATCCCTCCTCTGCACTCCACCTTAAACACCACAGCACAAACATATGTTGATTACACTTAGTAAAACAATCAAGTACTTTAAGCCTCCAGTCCTACAATAAACTTCATTAAGACAGACCAACCCTAGAAAGTAAAGAGGAGAATCACAGCCCAAATCCTTGCTGGTATCTCTCTGTGCTAAATGTGGTGCAGCCATGAGACTCCTTTGTCAGTATGACTGATTTACCAAAAAATGCTTCATGAAACTAAGGAAAAAAAACCAAATCCTGTCCGTATGCCGATTTTGAAGGCCATTCAAATAAGACATTTGTTGTACTATGTTTTAAGAGCTCCTTAATATCATGTTACGTAACTACACAAAACTAGCAAACAAAAGTGTCTTTAAGAAAACAACAGAAACACCCCCTGAAAAATCACCACGTGTTCTAATCCACTGTGAATTATTTACATACAGTTTCAGGATCCAAAAAAAAGTTTTATGAAAGAAACACAAAACATTTCCTTCCTTTTAAAAAGCTGTGATTTAAAAACTATTCAAAATGAAACTAGCTCTAAAAGCCCCAATGTCTAAAAATATGCATTGAAAGACAGCTTTAGCTATGCTTGCTCCAAGACTGGTGTTCCCGGAGAACCAGACAAACTGTAACTTACAACTGAAAAAGGAATTAAATGCAAGATTTCTCGCCTGGATTTTTCCTGTAAGAAAGCTCTGGGGGCCTGAGCCATGCAAACAAACGTGTGAAGAATCAAGTAGTCCCACTGGCTTTTAAAGAGAGTGTTTTAATAACTTTGCTTGCCACTCCTTCTAAGAAATCCTTTCGGGACCTGCTTTTCCCAGGCTGGTGACTGGGACCCTGCCATTGCAGCGAGCAGCGGTGTCACTGCGAGACGACCCAAGGCGTCCTTCAGAGGCTGGTGCCCGCAGGGATATCGTTGGTGCAAACAGAAGTCGCTCAGAAATGCCAGAAGCCAGTGCAATTTTCGGTGAGAAGCAGCCCCCCAGATTGCTTTGCACAGAAACACTAGGTAGGCATTTGTATTTGCTTTGCATTTTATTACAAAAGTCTGCCACAGCACAATGGGACGCCTAATGTGGAACATCACATTAACAATATTTTATATTTATGTAGCACTCTTCATCTCCAACGGTCCCTGAGAGCTTTACAAGCTACATACATGGCATACCAATGAAGCCAAGCCATAATTCTTCTAATTAGCTGAACATCAGCACACAGTGCATGGCACAACAGAAAATGTTACCGGTCACTCCTCTTTTCCTATGGAAAGAGCTATGTGATATTTAATAGAAGCATGTTGCTGAAGGACATTCAGTTTTAAGGACTCGTGAAAAAATGAAATCTAACCAGACAGGTCTTCTTAACACCTGTTCCTGTCCTCCCTTCACTACATACGCACACTTTGTCAAATACGACACAGAAGAGGAGTAGCCCAAGACCTGCTGCTTGTTAAATATCCCCACTTTCACACTAGATTCAGCAAGTTACCATCACACAGCTCAGGCAGCTGCTCTGCTGGTGAGGCTACAGAAAAGGCAGTGAGCAGCTGCAGTTCAGCACACAACCACATCACCCTCTTTCTAAGATTAATAAGTTCATTTCTTTAGCAAAAAGGAAGAGCAGGCTATTTAATACACACATCCTCTGGAGATCAATGCTAACATCTAAGCGTATGTGCGTGCAACCCATCAACCAGTAAAACTAATTACAAAAATCAATTTCAGATACTTTTCTGAGCCTTTCATTCCTCAATATACTCCTAATTGATTTTTGTTAGAGAATGGAAAGCCCAATTATTATTTTTATTATTACAAAGGAATGCAAGGGGGGGGTGCACTGGTCAGTGCTTAAGTGGCTCACCAATGCTTTCTATCCAAAAGGCGGGGGGGGGGGCAGGGAAAAAGGCATTTTATTCACAGTTTTGCCACCTGCTGGAAAGATGGAAAAGCCTTTGAAAGGGTGACAAAGCACAAGAGAAAAGCTGGCAGGAGACAGTACAGGGCAGAAGAGGAATGTGACAGGATTGTGAAATGCACAATGTGAGAAGGTTGTACCTATTTTTAGATGGGCAGGGATGATCAAGTGTGAAAGCAGTACATTTCCATGAACGATGTACAGCTCCTTTCATACAAAAAGGTCAGCAGTGCCCTTACAGAGAGATGGCTTTGATTATGTCTATATTAGAAGTGGGGGAAAAGAGGTTAAGAACCAGACCCAATGTCCAGTCAGTCTTTCTACAAACTTCAAAGCTCTGGATTAGTTGCTAAGGGCCTTGTCAAAGCTTGCCTACCGAGCCAACAGCAGTCTTCAGCATATAGCCATTCAGGACACGAAAAGAAATGAATTTTTGCAGCATTATGTTTTATACACACAAGCAGCTAACACACATCCACAAAGACCACTTGCCTAGCTGAAAAGCAGAGAAAAGCTGAGCATGTAGTAACGTTCAAAGAAATGGAAATTTTCCATTTTCTACTCTTTGTAAGAGTAAGCATTTAATGAACGCCCGTTGCCATACATGCCGAGCACTGAAGGTGGGGAGGGACACCACGCTTTATCTCCCTGGGTCTGTGCAAGACTCCCACTGAGAGTGATAAAGCCTTCGAAACACCGCTCCCCTTTCAAACTCCTTCTCTGCAGCTCCTCTCCGAAGGAAGCTCCCGGCTGGCAGGGAGCGGGGCCGGGGGACGGATGCTGGCGCCAGCTCGGGTGCGCAACCCGTGCTTCTGCCCCATTAATTGCCGGCACATCCTCCCCCAGCCCCGGGCCCTGGGGACAGCAGCTGAGCAGCAGGCCCAGGCAGGGGCCCAGCAGCAACACCAGCAGCAAAACTACCCAATTAAGCCTCCAGAATGAGGGGGAGGCAGGGGGAGGGAAATTTAAAAAAAAAAAAAGAAAAAAAAGAAAAATAATAATAATTTAAAAAAAGGATGGAATTGCTTGGCAACGGGAGGGCAGAAGCAGCTGTGCAGCAGGTCGGGCTGGTACCCAGGCGGCAGGATGGCCCATTAGCACCCTGCATCTCATGCATTTCGTGTCGGGGTCTCCTAGTAACAGCCTGTGCACGCCGGGCTGTTGCGCACTTCCCCTCCTCTCCTCCTGTTTCTCCCCATCATACGAGGCATCGCTGTTTGCCCTAATTACACATTCTCCGCTGCTTCAAGCTGCCATTACTTCGGTCCCCAGAGGAGCGGCGAGAACTTTAAAAAAAATCTCCTCTAATAAGGGCTTTTAGTTTCACATTCAGTGGAGCTCTGTGAGCTCAAAGATGCAAGCAAGGTAGCGGCGGCAGAAGTAACGGATGAAAAAGGAGAAAAATTCACCAGTTCACTGGGTCAGATTTTTCCAGGACCCTGAAATATACTTTTTTCCCTTTGTTTTTTTGTAAGTTATCCCCGAGGGTGAACAATGAAGACCGCCCTTTACAAGACATGGCTGATATTTACATAGTCCGGAGCAGTGCACGAAAGATGTGCTCTTTGGACACCCATGTTTTAGGCCAAAGAGTTCCTGAGAAATTCCAGACAAAATATAAAGGCAAATATTACAGGCAAAATATAAGAAACACGTATCAGGGACTAGAACCGAAGAAAAAAAATTAAGAGGAATGGACACCCCCTTTTCCAAATGCTAACATTTTAAATGGTTTTGCTCCATATTTTTCTAATGAATGTGGTTTTTCGCTTATTCAAACTATTACAGTGCTGGTGGTGTTCACCACATGCGTCACTTCATTTTCTCCCTTTTGTCACTGAAAAACCAGAGAATGACGACCCCAAAAAATTATGCATACTGGCAGAGACAGCACAGGAATAAAATACAAGAAGAAAATAAAATACATGCCTTTCTGTTTCCCAGTTTTGACAACAACCAAAAGAAAAATGGAAGAAGACCGAGGATGCTTGCATTCATTCAGATATTGGATTTGATTTGGGGGTAGGGGTAGAAGGGAAACTGTGCTTGGGCATAAAAAATCCACTGGCAAGTTCTCGCAGTGAAGGCTACGCTGGTGCCAGGGCAGGGCTACCTACAGGGTGGCAGGCACGTGATGTTTCTGAGCTAGACCCCATCCTCCCTGGTGCTTCTCCCTCTGCCGGGGCTGCAGGTTGGAGGCTGTGCCCAGTGGTGCAGGAGCTCCTCGCTGCTTCAGGCAGGGTTCCGTAAAAAGATCTTGGCAATGCTGCCGGGCAAACCTTGGTGAACCAAGTAGCCTGGTCTCAAGAGCACAAGGCAGCGAGTAAAGACAAATAGTTTTGCCACCTAGGAAGTTTCATCTGGATTTTGGAAAAGGCATAGATGATTACCTGTCCTTAGCTCTAAGGGAGGTACAAGCACCCAGTTGGAAACCACCCAGGTCATTCGTGTTGCCAGGTGAGTGTAACTAAAGGAGGACACAAACGTCCTATGAAATTCCATTGCTGGGTGACACTGCATATTCAGGGTGGAAATTTTAAAAAATAAAGCATTTTTCTCTATGAAACATATTTCCTAACGCACATTCAAAACCCAACAAAAAGCCCAGGAAAAGAATCGTCTGTGGGATTCTATGGGTTTTGCAAAGAATAAATGAAAAAAATTGTATCACGTTTACCACACTCATATGAAAGTCAGTTTATGACAGATCATAGCTTAGTATGTTCAAGCTAATTTTTACCCAGATATTCACAGATAGAGAAGTCTTCTACTCAAAGGCAATTTTTCCATTATATATGCCAAGTTTTTAGCTAAACTTGTTACACTGAGGACAGCTCTTTTCTCCCTGCCCCTCCCCAACACACATGCCACATTCTCCTAAAAACCAAGTATTTTTCCTCCAACTTCTAAAATAACAAACAGTAACCACACTGGAAAAGGTCCAAATGTGGAAAATTTCACTCTGAAGAAGGAAAAGCTTTGCAAAGTTACAGGTGACTAACAAGAAGACACCCAAATGGAAGTTTATGCAAAATTAACTGTAATACAGTTCCATGCACTTACATATTGAATAGAAGATGTGCATGCCTGTATTTTTATAACATTCATTTCCAGGAACTAATACAAGCTTCTAGTGCACTAATGATCACTTATGGTCATCATAAAAAGCTAGGATGATACTGCAAAATTGTCCAACTAATCTATTAAGTTCTCTCTGTCAGTGGTACGAGTCCAGACGTACAGGAGGAAGGAATAAATCCCCTCGAAGCCTCTGAATGTGCACTGCCATACAGTGAGGACACCTTTCTTTCAGAACTCAGCTGGGGATCAGCTTTGATCTTGAAACACATGCTCGTCATCATTAGCTTAGCTAGCACGCCTGCAAATGTTTTTTCAGCATTCAGTTTTTGCAGCCCCAGCTTTCAGCCCCAGGTGGCGAAAGCCAGACACCTTCAGGAGCAAATCTGCCCAACGCGACGTTTGAGTGCCTGTCTACAAATGGGGACTGCTGGGACTGTGAACTGGCATGCAATGTTTTAAGGGCTTTTCATTCTTAGTGAGCCTTCTTATCATATAAAGCTGACCTATGGGAAGATTTTGGTTCTGCAGTGACAGACAGGTTTTGGGCACTCTCAAGAGCTGTGTGGACAAAGCAGGACCCGCGCAGTATTTTTTCCTCCCCTTCCCAAAATGGCTGCACTAGTCTTTAAACTGCCTTCACTTGTTGTCCTGGTCTCTCATTCATTTCAGTCTACTGCGGCACACCACCATTCCCTGCTTGACATGTGGTAAACAACTGGCTTTTGAGAGTGGAGTTAGACATAAGTTTTCCTAAACGTCAGCAAAACAGAAAGAGGCAATTTTATTCATTAAATCCGACCTGCATTCTCTGCATCATAAGCTTGCCCTTCACCTATCTTTAAGTACACTTTTTCATCCATTATTTCTAGTGCTAATGCAGGCCTAGCTGGTCTCCCCACCCGCAGCTGGTCTGTGCTATCTGTGGGCAACACCTAGGCCATGGTGCCCATGGTTTTGTTTGGGACACCACCATCCTTGGCAGAAGCATGTACTTAGGTCCGCTGTATTTAGGTCAGCTTCCATGCAGCCCTGCAGTTCATCCGCTCCTGCTTTGCACGTTGCTACTGCTGGTATGTAGGTGTGCGGGACCATGTCCGCATGGGGTGTGGAAGGCAGGCTCTGGATTAGGAGAGGTCCATCCAAGCTCCTGGCTGCTTCACGAGATGTGACCCAGACTCAAATGCCCACACTGTGCTTAGGAAGAACCTAACTTGGCACCTGCTTTTGAGACGAGAGGTAGCGCACTTGCTTTTCCTGCCCAGAGCGCTTCATCTCTCCCAGCCTGCTCAGGCCCTCTCCTCCAGCAAGCCCACCTTAGCCTAAACCAGCATCTGAGCACACATTTCTGATTCAGGCCTGGTGTGACCTCAAATACTTCGTAGTGCCAGTGCTTTGGACAAATGGACAAGAAGATCATAGCTTCTTGTCATTAACCTGCCATTTGTATCCAGTGCGGGACAGCAGCAACACAAAGGCAAATAGGCAGAAGACAAATTGAGGGTTTTTTCTTCAAGACTTTCTCTGTGATCCCTATCATTCATGCCCTTGCTGGGTGCCTCACAGGGGCACAGGGGTGGATGGGTATAAAGAAAACACTAGATGATGAACTAGAGATGGCTCCTCTATGCCTCACCAAGGCAGCCTGCCATAACACTTGGAGGCGCCTGCGCTCTCCCTCCTGCAGCTGCTGAAGAGACAGCAAACATCACTTTCTAGGTCTCCCTTGTGCCAAAAATCATCTCACATGGCAAACAAACAAACAAACAATACCTATTTATATTTTCAAACCCAAACAGTAAGACTGTCCTATGCTATTGATTTGGCAAATGACAGAGCAGAAACACAGGACTGAGAATTTAGGTATTGGCAACTAACAATGGATGAACACAAACGGTGTTTTAAATGGCAAGGGCTGCTTTTGGCAGGGCCTCTCCTCCTGCTGCCTGGGAGGTTCACAAAGCTCGTTCCCTCAGCCTAAGCTCTCACTGCAATAATGAAGTGAGGCTCTGGCCCTCCACAGTCAAACCTCAACACTCCCCTCCAAACTTGCCAAATGGCTAAAAGGCTTCAAAACCAGAAAGATTTAAAGAGCTCATGATCAGGCTGGGCTCATTTTAACCAGCTTGGATAAACTCTTGTTATGTTTTACCCAAAAAAGTTGAAAAAAAACCACCAACCCTACAACAAAACACATCCTTCCAATTCGTCAAAGCAACTGTACCCCAAAACAAATCCAGCCCTGACTGAAGGTCTTCCTCACGCATCCCTCCTCCCTCAATTCCTCTCATTTCCAGGGGAAGATTCACCTGTTGCTTCAGCTGCTGCCATGGGAACTTCAGCACCCTCTGTGTCCCTCCGTGTCCCCTTGCTGGGTTGCAGCCCTGCATACAGAGCTGGGGACTCGCTACAAAGCCACGGGTCTCTGTACAACAAAAAGTCTTGGGCTTTGGCTTTCATTTCTCCTGTGCTACCGACACTGTTCTCCCAAATGGTTTTCCCTAAGTCATTATTCAATATCTTTCATCCTGCATAATTGGTGCAGTGTTTGGCTATTTGCTTTTTCTTTCTCTTCACTGGCTCTCTGTTCACAGGTGCTACCACAATACAGCAATGCAGCTTCCCATTCATGTGGTATCACTGACACAGATAGTCTTATTTTCTCTATTATTCCTTTACTTTGTATTAATCTTCTTTATCTATCATTCAGCCTGCTCTCCTCAGATTGGTCTTTTCCAATCATTTCCAAATTCTGGATGTTTTCTATCTCCAACAGTCTGGGAAAGCTCTTCTCTGTTGTTTTAAATCCCATCTCAAAAACCTTTCTGTTCATTAATGCTCTTTCTAATACTCTTGTGTCTCTTGTCTTTTTGTTGCAAATGTAGTAATTTGTTTTCCTGCAGGGTGGATTTGTTTGTTTTAGTTACTCTCACCCAGCACTTTGGATCAAAGAACTATATAATTTAAAATAAGATGTCCTGACAATGTGAAACAAACTCCACTTAACTAAGTGCTATCTTAAGATTGCATGTAGACTCGTAACATCTATTTATATGGGTATTTCCCACTTGTTTTAGGCTTTAGAAACCTAAATATAGACGTGAGGTGCCCAATGGCTGTTTTTCAGACTTGAGCTTAGGTTGTATCAGACCATGGTTTTAGCTAGATAAAGAAAAAAACCCAAAGCCTTCTGATACTCATAAAATGCAGACCCCAGCAGAACTCTCTAAGGGACATTTTTTATCATTATCCCAATCTTAAGGATTTCCTGGTCGGTTTATAAGTGATGCTTTATCTCTGGCCAGAAAGCACCCACACCATCTCATACCTTCCCCTGTACATTACTGCAAGGAAGGCTAATATGAACGGCTTTGTCAGGAGATAGAGATCTCCCCCAGAGGTCTTTGATCTGGGACACACGGCAACATCCCATGACTAATCTTTCCATAGGTCACAGGCCAGCTCACCCTTAGACTTATTTGCATCCAGACACTCACCAGCAATATCCTGTTTTCTAATTTAGGAAGTACTGATGACTACACCCGGCTTTTGGCTCATTCTAATTCCTTCTCTCTCCACTCTCCATTACACTGGCGATGCACCTCCATGCATGTGTGAAGGCTGGATGAAAATTTCTGTCTCTCAAAAGAGACAAAATGTCATTGTTTGCACTGATGTCTGCTCCATGAATAAGCGTGAGAGAATGTGCGAGAGCTGGATTATCATGACAGTCCTGGTTGGTCCTTCTTTAGATGTTTTTACCTCACCCTCACATTGGCAGCATGGTCTTTACAAACCTACAGCTCACCTTTTCCTCCTGTTTACAGTCTCAGCTGCTATTTCTCCCTCGAGTGGCTTCTTTGCTGCCCTCTGACAGTCAGTCCCACCACTGCTCTTAGCTCCTTTACACACCCTTCGCTTTAGATGCCCCAGCTTACTTTGAATTCAGTCAAATATTTTCATTTCCCTTTCCATCCAGACAATGTTTTTCCCTTTCCCTTCCAGAATAAATTCTCTCCCACACAGATGATTGTTTTTCCCTCTCCAAAGGTCATCCAGAAGGTGGTTTCATAACCAGTTCAACCATTGACGGGCCTTAGAGTGTTGCCCTGATTCTCTTACAGATAAGATGCAGGAGAGTAACAAGAGAAGCCTGCGCAGCACCAAGTGCAATCTGGGGGCTGACTGTCTCTGGGCTCCCCCGGCAAAATAAAGCCCTAGGAGAACATCGGCTCCAATCTAGCAAGCTGCTATCAGTCTGTATTGCCTCCAGCCCAGCCTGGCTCATCACACAGCAGCAAGGAACGCCAGCCAGTGTCTGTCTGGTCAGCCTTACATACGAATGAAAGGAATGCAACCTCCTTCCGCTGCCTTTCACCCCCCAGCTCCCCAGCCCATGGTTTTCTTGTTTTCACGCACTGCAGTACATGCCTTTGATCCAGCAAGTGGACTTTGCACGTGCAAGTTGGGTGACCAGCCCACATCTGCCTCCCTGCCTGTGAACCCCACACTGAGAGCTCTTTGTCTGTCAGGGCACTCACACCCTTTTACACAGAGCCCACACTGGCAGACTGTTCTTGCATGACATACTAACAAGCTACCAGCCAAAGGAAAATATCTCGCAACCATTTCAGACCCTCTGGCTCAGCCACTGACTAAGCCAAGTGGCTACTAGCCATTGGCACTGCTGGGTGCATTTTCAACCCACAGCACACTTAGCTCACGGCGAAAAAAACAAAGCACCAATGGAGAAAAGAACTTCTTGTCCTTAGCCCTGAAGGCGTGCACGAGAAAGGAGGCAGCCCTGCCATTTATAATTCAGTCCCAAATATCCACAGCTATTCCTCTCTGTCCCTCTCTTTTACCAGAGGCAGGAGCTCCCTGCGGGGAAACCCCACTCCAGAGGTCAGCGTGAACAGATTGGTCTTGATTGTGCTAGCTCTGATTTAAGGCATCCAACGGTCAGTGATTTTTAAGGGAACAGAGCACTTAACCAGGATGAAGAGGTCTTGAAGGACTTTGTGATTTGGACTCAAATAAGCTAGTAAGATAAGCCTATCACACCCCTCCCCTCAGTTCACTCAGATTGCTCCCAAGATGTAAATGTTCAAAGGTACTTAGAAAACCTGCTTTCCATGGAGAAAAATGGGAGCCAGGTGCCTACCTGCACTCAGGTTCTGCATCAAAAATGTATTTTAACAACAAGGCCGCTTCCAGTCCTCGTTGCAAAATGAAACCATGCTTTCTGCATAGTTATGCACAGCTAGGACATGGTCATGTGGAGGGTGGTTATATGGCTGCAAAGACAAGAGAGCTCCTCATCCAGGTTATATTCCATCTTGTCTTTTGCCTTCCTGCTTTCCTAACAATCTATGCTATCTGCTTAGGACTTGGTGGATGGAAACAGGAATGCTCCCATAAACTAGTAAATAGTTTAGCAGCTGGCTAAACCACTGATGGTTTAACTGGCAAGATCAGAGGGGTAGCTGAACCCACTAGGTGAGGTGCTGGGAGAGGGAGGTGTGGACACTGCACTCGGGCAGCTGCAGTCTCATCATTTGATACAGATCTTCCCCATCTGCCAGCAAAGGTGGACTTGCCTTTCTCACCATGTTGAGCACTGCTGTGGATGGGCAGACACACAGACATCAATGGCACTATGTACAGTCTATGGCTATTCAACAGGAGTATCACAAGGCCAGTGAGAAATATTTCTCATCATGGATTAATTGTAAAACATAAGATTTCACACACCGATGTTACTAAGGTTGACTTCAGACACAAAACTCAATCAGGCTGTGTTCAAAAGCATGCAAAATCGTGCAGCATTTTGATTCCAACGGGTAGAAGTGTTGAAAGAGTAGCGGGTTTTGCAAGTGTGCTCTCAGGACTCTTTGTCCATATCCCCACCTACTGGGTGACGAAACCAGAAAAACTCCACAAGTTCACCCTTTCTAGGTGATCATGTGTGCTGGCTCCAGTGGGGGTAGGGTTAATTTTCCCAAGGATCTGGCATGGGATACAGGTATTCCATGTCCAGTCTATAGCTGGGGAGGTGGCCAGCGGAGGGGGCAGGAAGTCATGCTTGGAGCAAGCTGGGTCCAGGTCCAGTCGGTGAGCGGTGGTACAGTAATCATGTTTGTACATTCCACTATCAGTGCTATTGTTGTTGTTTTCCTCTTTTCTTCACTGTTCTGTTAAATTGCCTTTATCTCAAGCCATGCGTTTTGCCTTTTTCTTCTGATTCTTTCCCCTATGCCATAGCTGTGGCAGGGTGAGCAAGCAGCTGCATGGTTCTTTGCTGCTGGCTGGAGCTAAGCCACATCCCTGACTAACTTCAGGAAGAGCCACATAAGACTCGCTGCTTCCAGCTCACGGAGGAACACGGAGGTCGCATCTGAGCAGACAAGATCACTGCATCAACAGCTCTCGTGCTCTGCATTTGTGCCTTCACAGGAGCCCCGTCACCTGCTTCAGCACCTTGGCTGGGACATCCCCCCCGCACAGCCCCGGCAGAGTCCAGCCTCGCAGCAGCACTGGCTCCACGAGCAGCCTCCTGACCACGTTGCTGCTGATTTTAAAATGACTGCACTACTTTCACTGGCTTTCAAATCACTGGATCACAAGTGAGGTCACTCCTGTTAAGATGGCTATCCCCAGTAAAAGCACTAGGAAGCCCATATAAAAAGATCAAAACCAATGCCTTTTATGTCTTAATATAATTTATACTTCAGACCATGTAACTTTTACAGGGCTGCCTAGTATTTGATGGATGCAGCTCTCTTAACAGTCCACACATTTGTTTGATTTACTGCACTGGTCCAACATGTTATTTTCTACCTTGCAAGAACAACCTCGCTTCTAGGAATCTGCCTGCATGATAAGATCGTGAATTAAATGTGCAGTTATCGTAAGAGACCACACATTTTACAGTAAAATTGAGAAAACTGATTACAGCAATCCCTCTGGAAACAAGAATAATCACATGATAAGACAGTGCTAATGGGAATTTATCATCTCTCATCACATGTGAAGCTTAGAACAAAGCAGCAACGTGAGCGAACTGCACAGTTATTACTGCCAATGAATACCAGCCGAAACGCTACTGGGGACTATGAACAACTGGCAGGAGAGGGGGAATCCTGAACAGCCAAACCTAAGCCAATTAGGTATGCTTCAAGAAGCTTATACAGCGGAACTTATATGCAACGTTAGTAAATACTACCCAAAATAACAGCCTGACATCTTTCCATACATCCTATTCCCTCCCTACCTACACTACTCCATTCAAACTCCGTGTCATTCTTCCATTTGTTCTCACTGTATTGTATCACCAGAGAAGTCCAAGATTGTGAGTATCTCAAGGGTATGTGCATCTTTGTACTTACACATCTGCATCTGCACACACGCTCTCTTACGCACACATTATTCCTAAACTGCGTATCTCAGATCTGAAATACATTCTTCTCTTTTCCCCATACAAAAGGCAACAAAAACCTACCCATCCTATTTTCTATTTGAAGCAATTAACACTTGACTAAAATTAACATTTTAAAAATTGTCTTGAGGAAATGAGTACCGTAAACCCAAACTGGCATGCCCACATTTTTAACATGAACAATACATCCCTTAGGAATCCTAAAATTATTCTGCATCAAACCCCATAAGACATATGAAACCCCAACAGGTTAATGGTAGATGGTGAACTCCTGCATGCTATTGAATAATGGGTACACTTACTGACCCACCATATTTTTCCACTGCCCTGTTTCATAGATAGAAGCTTGGACTTTCAGAAGGGATTTTTTTTCTTTTCTAAGTGAGAATAAAAGGAGATGGTTACGGTTAGGTGGCAGGAGGACAAGATGAGAGAGGCATCCTACACAAGTACCTGTATGAGTCCTCTGGTGAGCCTTTAAGTGGGAGCTCTTTGTATAAACCTTCCGGCACCCATTAAATTGACAGCGATGAACCCTCTTCTTGTTTTCTGGGGATGCTTCTGCCCCTGTACCTCCTTGTTCACTGTCACTTTGCCCACTTTTTATTGTCCCCGCGGTTGCTGTTGCTACACCCACTTTCACAGAGCTGAGTGAAGTTTTCTTGGCCACCAGTTTCAACGTCACAGTGCCATCCACCGCTGAGAGAGTTTGTGAGGTTTTTACAAGGTGGCGGCTGAGCTCCGGGGAGGAAGGGGGTGTTAATGAGGTTACTGCATTGAGTTGGGCCTGGTTAACGGCTGTGTAGCCTTCTGTGGAAGAGCTGGTGGACTGCAAGCTGAGGCATGTCTCAGACAGCAGCTTGTCCCGTGACAGGATAATGTCCATGTTGGCGTTTTTGTCACACGTACTCGTCTCCACTGGTAAAAGGATGGGGTCCAGCCGTCGGATATGGTCCTCTGCATCTGGGGCTGAGGAAGCATGAAGGAAGCAGTCCAAATCCTCACCAAAGGTCTCCGAGATCTTCCGTGGTTCAGTCTGAAGGTATCGCTCCAACTCCAGGCATGTCTGCAGGAGGGGAAGGGAGAGGGGAGGGAGAGAAACTGTTAGATTACAGCATAACTTCCACCTAGGGCAGGAGAACAATGGTCCAGAGCCATTCAGAGACAGCACTCGTGCACACCAGCACGTTCTTGTGAGGTGGTCACATTTTGGGAGACATGAGGATTTGGCACTTGTTTGATGCTGCTCCAAGACTGAGTGTGGGAATATCCATGTACGGTAGTTGGTATTAAGGTAGAAGCGAAGATACGATAGCCAAAAGCATCCACTAAGCAGTGATCATCAGCATGAGGACAGGGTGAGACTCCTACTTGAATGTACCTTATTATGAGGTGCCCTGAGCTAGCCCCAATAAAGCCCCCAGGCACTATCACACTGCCCAGTGTTCTCCATAACCAACATTATAAAATTTTATTGTTTATAGAAAACCGTTTGCTGTAGTGTGAGGAGCTTTTAATGGAGTTTATTAGTGCTATTTTTCATTTCTCGCTGCCTGAAAGGCTTGCTGGTTTAATACCACCACTGCAATTTTACAGGACTTGGAGAAAGAGACATTCTAACTAATACTTTTTAGAAACCTCTAAAAACTACTCAATAGAGACATTAAGGAAGGGATTTTAGGTAAAAATTTTCAGTCTATGGGAGCTGACGACTCAACTATATCTCAACCTGGAGAGTCCAGCATCTGATCAAGAAACAAAAGCTTCATATGACTGGAGGAGAGACAGAGACTCCTGCCTTCTGGGTACAAAGGTCCCATCAATAGGAGTGTAAAGAGGCCCCCACTCAGAGCTCTCTAGGAGCTACCACATAACTCAAAATGATTACTTTCAATGTAGCACTGCTGGTTGCGGATACTATTTTCTGGAATTACTTTCAGAGTTCAGAACTGAATTTGTCAGAGAGTTACCTGTTGTTTATTTTTAAAATAATAGCTGATTATAGACCTGAGCTGTAGAGATGGACTTGGACAAAAAGCAATCAAATGGCAACTGAGACATGCTATACTTTAGCGAGTAGGTTATTTTCAGAGGCATGACGCTGTACATACAATGTGTTTGCACACAGGCCTGGAGGTGAGACACTTACCAGTTAGTACTCTTGCCTTAAGCAACCTGTCCATTTTCTTTTTAAAGTATGTTTCTGGGACCACGAGGAATGGCTTTAGCTCGGGCTCTGGTCTCTCCCCAGATGGATCCTAACAGGTTTTGGGGGCTGCTTTCCAAATGTACTCCACAATCTTTCAGGAATAACCCTCCTCACCAAAAGAGGCAACGCTTTTGAATTCCCCACATGGTGTAATTTGGGCTTTCTGGCCCACTTAGCCTTCATCCAGTGGGGCAGAAACAGGTTTAGGAGCTGAATAAATAAAAGGCTTCCAAGGGAAAGAGCAAGCATAATCACAAATTAGGGATGGAAAGGGGGAGGGGAGGCGGGGGGGAAGAGACAGGGACTCAAGGCCATTAAAGCTGCTGACAGTGACATGAAATTTCAATTGCTGTGGGATCAGAAAGCTGCATGCTGGCTCCAGGCTGCCCGTGGAGGGGAGGCAAGCGGGAGGTGCTGCTCCTTTAAGGCATCACTACCCCATGACAACAATAGTGGGCCTGACAGTTTTTTCCAGCTTCACCATTAATTTTCCATAAAGAGCAGTTTCTCGATGAGCCCTTTTCAGGCAAAGCCTGATGCTTCAGAAACCTGTAATTATTCCTGGCTCCCCCCTCCCGCAGCCATTGCACCTGTGCCATTTCAAGACACCAGCTGGTCATGTCTTGCCTTCTGCCTCTGAAATCCAAAACCAGTGGATCAAGCCCATCTCCCCATAGAGGGGGGAGAAAAACAACTCAAAGAAACAATATAATGCAGTCCCTCCCTTCTGCCCCCCTCAGCCTCTCCACCAAGTCAATAGGGGGGGAAGAGCCTAGCAACGCTGAGCCAGAAAAGCCCTCCACCTAATCTGCATGGCAGACAAAGCCTGGCGAGGGGTTATGGCCACAGCCCTTCTTTCACCCCCTGCCAGGGCCCTACCTGCTGCTGCATTTGCCAGAGCCGGCCATTGCCGGCAGAAACAAAGCGTCTTTCCCCATATGCACTTCCCAGCTTCTGCCAAGTACCTTACGCGACCTTCCCTCCTCCTGGCCCAAATCACCCAGGGAGTGGCGAGGCAGGGTTTTGAAACCAGCCTGCTTTCTTCACTCCTGCCCTGGCTAGGCAATTTTTCAGCCAACTAAGCTCACCCCCTCATCCTGAGCTCTGACCTGGAGAAGCCAGTCAGGCTGAGACCACCAAGGTCCCTACTCAGCCTAGTGGACCATCAGGAGGGGCAGGAGAGTTCTTCGGTCTCCATTCCCACAAAGGCATTTGCCAGCAAGCACATCAAAAACTAGTAATTTTTTGTGGGAGCAACAGGACATCAACCACTTTCCACGAGATATGAACCCAAATGGCTAGATTCAGATGACAGTGAACCCCTGTAGATCTCCTACTTCCACTAGCAGCCTGGTAGCAAAATGGTCCAAGGATACCATGGAGCTTACAGGAGTGAGCTGCTCTTGTTATGCTCTTGACATAGTTCTCTTGGATGTCCAGTTTATCCTTAATCACTTATGCAAGAGATGCAGAGCTTTGTGTAATGTAATACACGTCACATGCAACGTGAAGCCTCACTATCATTTCGTTGCTACATGGCAGACAACTTGGTGGATATTGAACTTTCCTACCCAGTGCCTGTAGGATTTACAGCAATAAAGACTTCAAAAATTGCAATGGGAAGAGGAAGATGGCTCCCTTCAGGAACACAAGAAGAAGATTCATAAGATTGCTGTTTGCTGTCAAGCCGGTTTCACAGGCTAGGGATAAAAAGTGACCCACTACTTCAACCCTTCTGCCCTGATTAACAAGGGTCATTCTCCTTGCACCTTGCCCCTCAATTTAGCCAGTTAAAACAAATGATGATTCATGGCTGACAAATAATAGGATGTGACTTCGCGAGACCCCATGTACTTGCAGAAAGCCAGCTAGAAAAGGATGGCAGCCTGGCATGCAGACAATCCTAACAAGGCCTCAGTCTGACTTTTCAGTTTTGGATACAACTGCAAAAAGGCTCATTTTTCCATCACCTGCAAGAAACGCTGTCTCTCCTGCGTACACACCGGTAACTCACAACATGTCTTCACTTCCCACATTATACTATTACCTCAGCCTCTGGAGCACATATAGCAGCAGAACACACGTAAACTGCACGCTGTGACACATCCACATGCAGCACCAGATCCTTCAGACTGTGCAAGACAGCCACTGTTGTGCTGTCCTATGCCTGGTAAGGACCTACTTCTTGTTAGTTCTTTCAGAATTTGTAGTAGCACTGATCCAGGGAAATTCAGTGTTCAGTGCATCTGTCAATTCAGAAAGGTATGACCTCTAATTTACCTGTATTCTTACCTCTCGATCTCACCTGAAGTTCATCTACTGGTAAAGATTATTTACCAAACACGTTGAGTATGCTCACCACTATGAAATACAACACAAGAGAAATCCTGCATGTGCCTTTGATACTAGAGATATGATATATGTGTACCATTTTCGGCAGAGCTCAGCACTCACCTAATTCTGCAGCCAGCAGAAATCGGAACGGTTTGGCTACTAACTGCAACAACAACAAGACAAAGCCCAGACTTCCCAATCCCTCCCAGACTTGCAGATACTCAGTTTGGCTCAGATGGCCTAAATTTTAGGGCACTTGTCAGCTGTCCAGGTTAAAGTGCAATCCAGAACATTCAAAATCCAGATATGAAGGAGCTGGAGTCACCACTCATGATGCTGATTCTTGACTTCCCCCCGAGTGCAACCAGCAGAGAGGCTCTAGCTGGGACCACCACTGTCATCAATGTGCCAAGCCTCAAGGCAGGGTAGGTACCTGATGTCTCTGTCTCCCCTTCAAAGAATGATGGGGGAAAGACATGCCCATAGGCCAGGACCTACGTCCTCTGCAGGACACAAGTTTCTCATCTGGGGTCAGGTCCAGACAGCTCTGGAAAACCAATTCCAACTGATGACCCAAAATGAACCCTCAGTTCCCTGGGTATAAATCCAAACTTGCTCCAATGAATTGCAAAGAACTGGTTTCGACTGGCAGCCACGTTGTTTATAAGATTTTGACCCATACATACAGACTTGAAAAATTACGGCACTTCAGAAGCACCTGCCTATGCTGGGAAATCTTGAAAGCACTCAAACTCCTGGGGGCCTTTTGCACAGCTAAAGACAGGACAATGTGGCAACAGCAAAGTTCTGTCAAGGGTAAAACAAAGCCCTAATACTTACAATGATTTGAGGACACGAAGTCTGGGAAGACACCTTATCAACACGTTCACCGGATGCTGAAGTATTTTGTAACATCTTGATTTTGAATTTTTCTAGCAGATCATGGGAAGTTCTTATCTGGAAGTGCTAGTTACTTTTAAGTGCCATTTCACTGCAGATATAATTGGACATCAAGCACCAATCTTGGAAGTGATCCAAAACCTAATTAAGAAGTTGGATACTTAAATCAGGCTGTGACAGAGAATGAAAATGTCGAATGTGGTTGACAAGCAGGTCTGATCTATCAGCTCTGTTTACAATACTTGAAAGGATTCTCTTTGTGGCATAATTTATATGAGCAAAGCAGAATTATACATGCAGTACTCAAGGTCAAATTCTGACCTCCATCATGACCCTATTGCTTTCCCCTGGCACGTAAAAGAGGGGCCTCATCTCTAAGTAATTGTCAAAGTCTCAAGGCTGCAAAGGAAGAGAAAGTATCCTCAACCTGAAGGCAACTCAAACCAATAATTCTAAGGTCAGTGCCACCACAGTTCACTCAAGCTCAGAGCAAACAGCAGCACCAGGTCCCATGCCCAGTGTCAGTATTTCACCCTTCAGCAGAACAGTGAAAGCTGTGAGCTACGGTGGCACTTGCTGTTGCTGATGCCAGAGGCAGATATTGAACTGGATGTTGTGGGGCAGCGGTGAAGTTAAGAGATTCAGAACTCACCTGCCTTCCCTGAAATGCCACGCTATTTTTGTCCTTAACACTAAAACAAGGTTTGAAAGATGTACCTTCTTCCCACTGCCAAAAGCCTTCATTACTTCCTGAACAACAACAAAACCCAATACTCTTGCCCATCTATTCCAAGATTGTCATCTGTTCCCATCCAGCTGCCAAAACCTCCAGCTTTTCCTCTTGGCAACCTCTACTGGGCAGTTGCTAGTCGTCAAAAAGCTGCAGCACATCAGAAACTTAACATTTGGGACAGCACAAAATAAACAGAATTTTAGTATTAAAATAGGTAGTTTTGCAAAATAGACTTGGGAAAATGGGAAAACCGCAGTCTGAAATGAACAAAAAGTAAGAAAAAGTTTCAGGCAATAGCAAATATTTTCTGTTGCAAAGGGTTTAAGACAAAACTCCTAGTCACAGAATCATAGAATCATAAAATAGTTTGGAAGGGACTTTTAAAGGTCAACTAGTCCAACCCCCCTGCAACGAGCAGGGACATCTTCAACTACATCAGGTTGCTCAGAGCCCCGTCCAACCTGACCTGGAATGTTTCCAGGGATGGGGCATCTACTACCTCCCTGGGCAACGTGTTCCAGTGTTTCAAGACCTGTAAAAAAATTTTCTTCCTTGTATCTGATCTAAATCTTCCCTCTTTTAGCTTAAAACCATTACCCCTTGTCCTATTGCAACAGGCCCTGCTAAGAAGTCTGTCCCCATCTTTCCTGTAGGCCCCTTTAAGCACTGAAAAGCCACAATAAGGTCTCCCCGCAGCCTTCTCTTCTCCAGGCTGAACAACCCCAACTCTCTCAGCCTGTCCTCATAGGAAAGGCTCTCCAGCCCTCTGATCATCTTCGTGGCTGTCCTCTGGACTCACTCCAACAGGTCCATGTCTTTCCTGTGCTGAGGACTCCAGAGCTGGACGCATTACTCCAGGTGGGGTCTCACCAGAGCGGAGTAGAGACGCAGAATCAATTCCTGTGACCCACTGGCTATACTTCTTCTGATGCAGTCCAGGATACAGTTGGTTTTCTGGGCTGCAAGCACACATTGTCAGCTCATGTCCAGCTTTTCACCCACCAGTACCCTGAAGTTCTTCTCAGCAGGGCTACTTTCAATCTCCCAGCTTGTATTGATGCTGGGAGTTGCCCTGACCCAGGTGCAGGACCCTGCACTTGGCCTTGTTGAACCTCATGGGGTTCACACAGTCCCACTTCTCGAGCCTGTCCAGGTCCCTCTGGATGGCATCCTCTCCCTCAGGCACGTCAACCACACCACTCAGCTTTGTGTCATCTGCAAACTTGCTGAGGGGGCACTCAATCCCACTGTCTATGTCATTGATTAAGATACTAAACAGTACTGGTCCCAATACAAACCCCTGAGGGACATCACGTGTCACTAATCCCCATCTGGACATTGAGCCATTGACCAGTACCCTCTGGATGTGACCATCCAACCAATTCCTCATCCACCGAACAGTTCACCCATCGAATCTGTATCTCTCCACCTTAGAGAGCAGGATGCAGGGGAGGACTGTGTCAAAGGCCTTAGAGAAGTCCAGATAGGTGACATCTGTAGCTCTTCCCTCGTCCACTGATGTAGCCACTCCATCGCAGAAGGCCACTAGGTTGGTGTTACGGTTTGAAGAACCCACAATAACTTATTGTCATTTAGACAATTACTCTATCACCTGATGACCCCTCCCCCGCCCCACCCAGGAAGGGGAATCTGAAAAACAAGGAAACCCAAGGGCTGAAACATAAACAGATTTAATAAAATAATACTAAATAATTAACATTAATAATACTGAAGAACCAATATTGATCCCAATACCAATATAAGATATATGAGGATTACACTCAGCCCATTCTATCAGTAGGCAGCTGTGCACTCCCAGCAGTGGACAGCAAACATTGGACACTGCGAGCACTGCGGCTTTGGGAAGAAGGGAAGGCCTCAGGGGCCCAGCACAAGAGCATGAAGTTCTCAGGATCGCAGCCATCATAGAATAGAAAAACTCCTCAGCAAACTTCCTAATTTATCTTGAATGGGATGTTCATGGTATGAAATAATCTTGTTGGCCAGCTTGGGTCAAGTGCCCAGGTCTCGCTCCTCCTCATCCCCACACCTGGCAAGCCTGAAAACACTGAGACCTTGAAACCTGCATGCCATAGCTGGCTATAAAGTAAATATTTTCACAAATTCAGACACTAGAGTCTTCTAGAAATGCAGTGTTCCCAAGCATTAGAGGAGACCTTGTGGAAAAGTAAAATTACTGAAAGAGAAATTAAGCCTGCGTCCCTCAAACCAGGACAGTTGGTCTGGCAGGACTTGCCCCTGGTGAAGCAATGCTGGCTGTCTCGAATCACCTCCCTGTCCTCCATGTGCCTTAGCACATCTTCTAGGAGAAGCTGTTCCATGATCTTCCCAGGCACAGAGGTGAGGGAGGTCAGTAGTTCTCAGGGTCGTCCTTTCTACCCTTTTTAAAAATGTCTGCAATTCATGTGCCAGCACAACTCGCCTACATGTTATATAGTTCATTGAAAAAAAAGAGCTAAAACCACTTTTCAGATACAACAATAAGACACTTAATGACAGCTAACTCGGAAATATCTGCATGCGTGTTCTTAATCTCTTGTATATATGAAGCAAATCAAGTTAACTGTACGCTCAACAAAACAGGCTTTTGCCAACAGCAAAAGGCAGGCACACACATAGTCAGCAAAGATCATTTGATACGCAAAGACTTGTTTTCCTGTGGTAACTTCACCATAAGCCTGAGCTGTCAGACTAGTCCTCTCTAACACTAGTGGAATGGGTCTCACCAGCCACCAGAGTCTGCGATGGACAAGTCTATTAACTCTTGACTATGCTATGCAGGACTTAAGCCTCTGTTTGCAAATTTATTCAATTTAGTAATGGCCTGTGCCCATTTTCCCCCTTGGTCTCAGCACAAAGAATGAACCTTTAAGGAAATGTATGTAGCCAAACCAGCCCATTCACTGTTATTCATGCACAATATCACTCTCAATGCACACTCTCCTACCATGACCCAGACAGCTTTCTCCCTGGATGCTCTCCACAGCATTTTTCTTCAGAGCATAAAAGACGTTGAAATCAGAAGCCTCAACCACATTCAGCAAAGATACATTTTAATGTAAAAAGTTCCGCAGATTTACCTAAAGGACAGAATCACAAGCCATTTTCCTGTTGCTCTGGGGCGTGATGTAATCAGGGTTATCAAAGACTTTGATCAGTCTCTAAAGCTCAAAGGATCAAACCCATTTTTCCCCATAAATTAGCAATTTTCACCAGCAGAAATCGGTGGTAAAACAAATGACTCGGAAAAAAAGTCTGAACCTATAACTCTAACCAAGGAGTCAAAAATCAAGATTTGTTCCTGAATTTAGTGATAATGAAATATATCTTATCTAACAAATATTCTTTTAAATGGACAAGCTGAATTTGTTCACTAAAAATCTGTGGTATTTGGGCTCTAAGCATAGATAATTTCAGTGCACTGGTTGTGAGATATTGAACAAAGGACTGCAGCTAAACCTTGCTGAATTTGATAGGCATCTAGGAAAAAAAAAAGGATGAAAGAAATCTGCAAACACTGAACCAGGGCTTTGGAGGCCTTTTGTTGTTTTTTGACTGTTTAATAAAGACAGAAAAAATATCCACAACCAGTCACAACAACAAAAAATAGCATTCGTGTCAGCAAAGGATTAAGGATAGCCAAATCAAGCATTCAGAAGCGCGGGCAGCCCATTGTGCTAGTATCAAAATATGATAAAACCCACGTGTGTGTGCTTGAACACCAGCATATGCCCTGCATGCTGCCATGCAATCCATATAGCTAATAGCCATACAATGATCATTTAAGAAATGAAATATATGTAACATAAGTGTGTTTAAAAATCTTGCTGAAGAGAGCATTTATTTACATAACAACATTGGGTGGCTTTGAGTGAGCTGGCTAGTGGCCCTCACTGCAAACTTTTCTCCAAACTTCATCAAGTGTGTATTTAACCTGTTGCTGTCCGGTTTGGAAGCAGCTTTAATTTAGCATTATAAATAGCAAAAAGGCACAATTAGCTCCTTGAATTGCCAGTCCTAGCTCCCGCTGAAATCAAAGGATCAGGTTCAAAGCATGCCCCAGAGTGTAGTAAACTTCTCACAGGAAATAGATACGCAAGAGCAAATGCTGACGGCTGTGGAACGTACAAAGCAGAGCAATATTTTAGGTCTCGATCCTCAATTAAGATTCATCCTTACAAAGTACTGCAGTGGGGTTACACAGCAGAATTGGATTCCTTGTAATTACTCTGGATAGGATCATGAATGAAAAAAATGTACTCTTTAGAGTGTTTCATTAACATCCAGAGATAGCTTAACATTTCCTCCTCAGCAGCTGACACAAACATATACACCAGTTGTGTTCTCACACTCTCAGGCAACAGCATATTCACAAGCACAATTCTTCACAATTAGCTTGTTATATCAAACCTGGAGAAGAGATGTGATCAATATATGCTACATTTCGTAAGAGTCCTGGGTTGCAAGTCATCTCTTCTGTTCTGACCTAAAAACATATTAAACAAGAGGATGCATAACACTGAAGTCCTCACCCCAAACCATGCAATTCCTCATCTAGACTTTGTGTGTTCTGTGTTTTTGCACCAGGACTACTGTATCTACCCTGTACGATTCCCATTCATTATCACATCTCATGGCTCAAAAAACCTTTTGTATGTTCCCTTTTGTATTATTTTTAGCTGTGGGGAGGAAGAGGTGGGGACCTGTCTGGGAAACAGGAAGCAGGAGGAAGAAGGGAAATGTGTTGTAGAATAAGGTCAGAACAAAAAAGAATAAAAGAGCATTTATACTATTTCTAAATGATAATAAACATATAGAACCAAAGCCTGCCTCCAGCCACACAGGCAGCAGTGGGCTGTTTGGCTGAAGTTTAAACTTCAGCGTGAGCACAGCAACTGTTCAAGCACATTTACTAAAAGCCGTTTGCTGCTTTTTTCTTTGAGTTGTGGAGGTTTTTTAAATCATTTGGGCAATTCGTTATCTTACAAGAACACGAAGATGCATGTGCTACTGTGATAAATATGCCAGTCTGGGCAAGGAAAAGAGAAGACAACAGACTTGAGTTTCGCACTGAGGAAAAAAACCTCAGACTAGAAACAAAGCGATGGGAAGCACAACCGGATTCTCAGCTGGGGTAAATCAGCACAGAGCAGCCTTGATTTCATGGTTCCTGTTTACATCAGCTGAGGACCTTGCCAACACTCAAACTCCATGAAATTCTGCTCTTGATTAGTGCCATTTAACTCTGTGGCTTACGTGAAGCAGAATTTGACATGTTCTTTGATGGCTGGACACGGCTATTTTATATTACAAATTTTGTCCACTTTATTAGGAACAATGTGATCCAAATGGAAAAATGGGAAGAATTTAAAAACAACATCAACTTCAGACATCCTGATAATTGGATTTGTTTCTTTTTTCTTTTTCAAATTTGAGCAGACTATATGGAGTTATTTGCAAACTGGTTTCTGCCACTTCTAGGCCAGATTTTTCATCAGCACAGCACAGAAACAACAGCCTTCATGCTTGAATGTCCCACTGCAGATAAACTTCTTACTCAAACGCCAGATGCCCTCCAAAGGATGCTCCCTTACAGCCAAGGGTGTTTTTCCATTGCTTTTCTTTTCGACGCTGCTCTGCCAAGGCACTTGTTTCAAAACCCTAGCCACCAGGGACTTCGATCAGCCTCAAATCTCAGAGGCAGTGCACTTGAGCTGCTATGCACCCTGATAAAAGCAGCATGGTCTTCTTTAAAAGCCATTTGCTACAGCACATTGGTAAAGCGCGTGCCAGTATTGGCGCAACTGCTCAGCAGCATCCCAGGCAGCTGCGGAGACCCGTATCCCCAAAATGCACTAGATCAAACAAAAAGGAGATCTGGCAGGGCCTTTTGTGGATATGATTAGCAACTCAAGGTGTGCTGTCAGAACTGTTCCAGGCATTGCTCACTCCTCATGAAAGATCACGAGATCAGCGCGGTTTCCAGCAGGCTGTATGGCTACCGGATGCAGCGCAGCCTCGGGAACTGAGAGATCCCATTAAGACCCCTGCCATCTACCGACTTGAGACAGCTCGGTAAGTCAGATCACCAGCTGCTCAGAGTCAGCACACCTCTGTGAGCCAATTTACACAACCACAGCTCTCGTGCTGGCTCGCTTTCTTTGGTCTGTTGACTGTGGACACCCACCCAGTTGTTATGGATTTTAATATGCTGCAATATGAAAGTGCTATTTCAGGACAAAGTTATTAATAGCAGAGCAGCCAGAAAATAGCCTAGAAGGAATGCAATGTTTTGGTATTCCTGGAAGATACGGCAACTTCCCAGCAGCCACCATGGTTAATTCAAGATGTTTCCGTGCACAAGACTGTCTTTTGTTAGAGGAGCTAACTATGTGATAAGCCATCATGACACGCCTTCACAGAAATGCCCTGTGTGGGTACCTGCAGACTCCCAAGTCTGCAGAGACTACAATGCAGAAAGGCCGAGAGAGTGGTACTCTGTTATTCGAGTGGTACTCTGTTACACTAGGCAGGCTGGTGAAAAGCAGAGGCTGGGCACTGCGATGAAACATCAGCAGTAAAAGCATCCAGGAGAAGCTCTACTCTTCCTGAAGGTGGAGGATGGGATAGGACCTGTTTGAGCCCTGCTCAGAAACCTGTCTGGCTCCATGACCTCAGAGAGGCTCTTCTTTTCATCTTCTCTTCCCTACGAGCACCCTCTCCATCCCTTGTTTCTTCACACTGCATCTCCTCAGCAACACTCTTTACTTGGGCAGGAGCCTCACAACCAAGGCAAGTCACTGTCCCTTTTCGTGCTCCCTCTTAAACCTTCTATTTCTCCTGGCAAAATATCCCTGGAAACATACTGGAGAATACTGTGCAGACCCTGCCTCAAGTTTATGTTGGCACCTTTCCCCCTAAAATTTATTGGGAGGGTTCCCAAATTAATTCCAGGTACATCACTGAACACAACGCGCAGCACCAGCTTGTGGAGATGATACCAGACGAAGGCATCTCTCCACTGGCAAGGCTTTCAGCACGCCATCTGCCTGCACCCGCCTTGCTGAGTGGCTCTCCGTGAGGCCTTTGGCTTTCCGGCCCCATCCTCAAGTATCCTCTTTGAGTAAACCAAATGAAATTCAACACTGCATCTTTTCCTGAAATGAAAAGACCCAAATGATGATGCCGGGAATTGGAAGATGTCACATGCACAGCACTGCAGCCTTACCCATTAAACCACCATAGATAGCTCCAGCTCACTACTGAACATGCACTGCAGGGAACTGCGGTCCTCACCACTCTCCAGAAAGGAAACAAAAACCCACTTACCAACAAGGAAAGAGGAAACATATTGTAGTCATTATAATCCCAACAGTAGACATGTTACCTGGCATATTTCCAACTCAGACATTTAAAAAATGTAGTTAGTTTACCTTAAGTGTCCTATTTTCCCCGATTTCCCTTTTCCACATTTATTTAAGCCTATATAGCACCTCCCAAGATAAGCCTGCCTTTGTGGGTTGGCTATATACCACTTCTTCCCTCTATTGTCTTTTCTGAGATGGGATGGAAGTCTCCGATGTCACAGCTTGCAAGACCACAGCCAGGCTCTCTTGGCTCAGTTTGTGGGAAGGGAAAGAGCAGGGACTGAGGAAGGACAGCCCCTCCCGTTTCAGGAGGGGGGTCTTCTTGCTCCCGGTACAACCAATCCTCCATGGCATTTTGTTTATCATCAATAACTGTTTAACTAAAGCTGGTTTTAGTAGCCCCCAAAGGCAGAGTCTGTTGCCAACTATCATCACCCAAACACTTCCAGACCTCTGTCACTGTGCTTTGGTACAATCGCTGCAATAGCTGAACACAAACATTATGTTCCCGCAAGTACAAATTACAGCTTTCAGGAGCTGCAATTTTATTTTGGTTATAAACATACAAAGGTAACCTTTATGCTGGGAGAGGAGGAGCCACACAAGAGACCACAGGCTAAGTCTCTGCTCCGCAGGGAACATTCCTGGAAGCACTTTGCTGCTTTGCCTCCAGCCAGCTCTGCTTCCCAAGTGGTTGTGTGTCCCAAGCAGTTGTGTTTCCCAAGCAGTTGCATGATATCAGAGCTGAAGCAAGAGCCAAAATGCCTTGTGGTGGCCTAGGCTGCTGGAGGAATCTGCTTCAGTCCCTGCAGTCCACAAACTGGGACTCGGAGAGGGAGAGAAATGCAGTCAAAACATGCAGCTTTAGCTATAGCCGGCACTATTGGCAGCCTACTCATTCGGGACACAATTTTCCAGGCACAACTTGTGACTCGGTTGCCACCCTGAGCCCCTGCAGAAGACAATGCAGCACTTCTGAACGCATGGGTTCTGTTCAGGGCGCCCCAGAGGTGCTCCCACCATCACCACAGCAAGGCTGCAGGGTTTTCCTCTGTTACAAATGTCTCTAACCCTTCCCTGCTCTGCAGATGTCCCATCACTACCCAACACCGAGATCGTGACACCTGTCAAAGAAGCGTGATGTCAAATTACCCCAGCAAGCCCCTGAGTGACCCTAGGCATTTCAGTCCTCCTGTCAAGCCTACTAATGTGTCCCTGCCCCACCATGGGTAATGGTGCATTCCTGGAAGCAAAAACTGCATTAAAAGTCTTCTTTACATGCGAGCTAAGAGCTTTCTTTGCCTCATACTGTTTTTGCTCATAAATATAGTATCAAGGTGATCGTGTTCTCCTCAGACTACTCAGAGCGTTCTGTAAGTAAAACCTGCAATTGGCAATTTATCAGATGGAAAAATAAAAGCCACATTCGGTTTCTCCCTACACTTAAAAATGACCACGTGCAGCCTCTGAAGTAGAGTGATCTTTTTAACAAGGTCATGAGTATCAGCCTGGGCTGGGGCGGCAGGGGGGGAGGGCGAGGGAGGGAACAAAACCACCCTGTACATGTTTTTCCTTCTACACTGCTTTCTTACCGATGTTTTGCTCACTTTCTAAGCAAAGAGGAAGCCTCTCCTGTTCCCGTCACCCTGTGTTTATCCACATTCCAGCAGCCAGCGGCTGCTCCTTCAGGCGCTCTCCAAGGGCAAACAACTGGATCTCACTGCAACGCATTTTTGAACTTGAGACACATCCAGCTCTGAGTGGGAGTGAGGTGGGAGCCCTGAGAGCTGAAACGATAGAGGCAGCGGATGGTGGGACACCATGAAATCTTTTGAAAGTGTCGCTCCTGCGGGCTAAAACAAAAAGCACAACACACCCTTTGCCTAGTGAAAGGACTGGAAAATGCACTTCAGGACACACAGCCTTAGGAGTCAGAATAAATCCTCCCGGTTATCCCTGGTGACAAAGCAGCCCAATTTGATCAATACAGCAGCATTATTAACGCTGCGCTACCTTACATGAGGACAGTCATATGTTCTTGCCTCTGCTGAGTGTGGGGGAAGGGGTGCAAACTCCTACAGCAATTCACAGGGGAAACATCTCTCTCAAAATCATTAAGATTGCACAAAGAATCTCTTACCCATTTCCATGCAAGCTGCTTTTTTGGGAGAGCTCTGTTTCATTAGTATTGATCAAGCTCAGGTGGAATCCCAGAAAAAGCGTGTGCTTTATGGTTTTCTCAAAAAGAAATTTTGTTTTTAATGGCTTTAGGATCCCTATCTCCAGGCTTTTTTCTGCAGCCATGAAGACCCTTCCTTTTGGGGGCTGGGTACAGACACATAAATGTAGGTGGTTAACAACAGAAGGAAGGACTCTGTGATTAGCAAATTTTGTAAAATGATTATGAAGATTAGGGGGCGAGTGTATTTTGATTCAAGCAGAAGTAATGGTAGTGAAAGGGTATATATTGCTGCCGCTCCTGAGCCCCAGCCAGAGTCACAGCCTTTCTGTGTTTGGCTTTTGACAAACACAGTTACAGACACTCCCGGTCAGTAACTCGGGAATTGGCAAGAGAATAGAAGGGGAAGAAAAACAGTCCTAGCTAATCACCTGCTTAAGCACAGCCAGCAAATCTGAGGATCTTCTAAAAACTGTGTGTCCCTCGTGATGAGTCTGAAGAAGGCTAGAGAGGTACCACCCCTATGCCAGGTGACTTAGTGTGGAAGGAAACATAGCAGAGAAGCTAAAGGCTGAGTGGTAAATACTGATGGCATGGGAGGAAGGACTGACTGTAATAATAAACACAAGACCAGCAAAGGTGTGTCATCCATTGCTGGAAAGAAAAACTACCACAGAAAAGGCTGCATCGGCATCAACTGCCTTTCTCCAGGACTCAGCTGGGACAACACATCATCAAAACCAGGGAAAGCAACAAACTCATTCCCCCTTCACAGGGAAGAAATCCTGCCGTGAATCCCCTCCGCCACCTCTCCACCAAAGCACACCGAGACTATCGAAGCCAAACCTTGCACCAGGGAGGTGAAATGCTGAGTTTGAGCACACCAGGCCACCTCCACACTGTGTCTGCTAAGCGTTTCTCACCAGAGAAGTGCGGTGCTGCTCCAGAGCTGCTGGCACAAAATCCTCCCAGAAAGGGGTGCTGCAAAAGTGTCTAGACAGACTAAAATTAAAAAGAACAAATTATATGACACTGCCCACTGTCTGCAAACCAGGGCCAGATTCTCAGAGGGTGTAGTAAATCGCTAGCGCTGTAATTGTAGCTAGTGGAGTCATCTTAATTTACACTAAGCAAGGATCTGGCCCAGAAAAATATTCCTGTCAAGTCTGCAGCCAAAAATTCCTCTGCTGGACCACATTCCACCAGTTAAACTGCCAGGAAAGACAATTGCAGAAAGAATTTAATTAAAATGGAGATCAGGGAGCTGGTATCCTTTTCAAGCTCTGCTCTTGACTTCCTCTCTCCAACTGAGCACTTGGGTGTCCCAGTTTCCCAGCCTGTAAAATGGGCATGCTACAGCTTCCCTGCTCTCTAAGGGCAATGCCTGTGAAGCATCTTATCTATTCAAAGCCCAACCATCAAATCAAACAGACATCCGAACACTCTAAACTTCTGGGTCTCAGATGAAAGAATATGTATTTTTCTCTGCTGAAACAGCTCTGTCATTGCTCTTGGAAAATTTAAACCTTAAGAAGGCAACTTGCAAGTTTTGTCTCCAAGACTAGGTGTCAGGTTCTCTAACTTAACGGGTTACTGCTAAGGATTTTTGCTGCTCCAGACTGCACAAATTTGGCAGCACAGTCCCTGGTACTGAAGTAGAGGTAGACAAAGAGAGTACTGCTTTCCCAAAATTTTCTCATTCATATTTTATTTCTGAACTTTGACTTTTGTACTGATTAACATCTGGGTAGACGGTGGATTTTCTGCAAACCCCTCTGTTTCCAACTCTTCCAGGAAGTCATCAGATGGAAGAATATACCTAGGATGTAGACCAGTGCAACCATACCATCAGGTCATAAGGATGGTGCATGTGGTGCCTCACTGTAGTAGGTCTCTTCTTTGTTTTCACTCCTTCATTTCTGTTAAAACATCTGGCTTTTTATCTGGTGGTCATTAGCAACATCACATGGTTTAGGACCTGTTTCTTCCCAGTCCTCGCGTTCCACACAAAAACCCCTCACGGATACCCACAGCCTAAGAGTGTGCTGAAAACAGGGGACAAAGATGACAGTTCCTCTGAGAAGTTTTCACAGAGGCAGAACCAAGCAAAAGCCAGCACGGTCCCGTTGCCTGCAGCCATCTGTGCACCTCATTACTATTTGGCAAGGCCCCACTGTTTTGTTGTAACCCTGGCAGACCCTGTATGGGGCGAGCAGCTTTCCTCCTACACAGGAAGGAAAGGGAATCACCCATTTTCTGAAACACCCGGAGGATACTTCTTTGCCATAAGAGCAGCCCAAGCTGACTCAAAGGAGCAGAGACGGTTAAAAACAGCACAGCGGATAAACACAGCAGTAAGGTCCAGAGCACAGGGTGACCCACCAAGCAAACCAAAGAGCACCTTGCAGTCCAGAGCAGTTAATGCTACCCCCAGCTCGGGCAGGCTCCTTCGCCTCAGGCTAGCTGCTTTGTCAAATCCTCCTTTAAGGTGGCTGGGCAAGGGTGGCAGGTAGCCACCCTGCTTGAGGCCCCACAGCCACCCACCCCAGTCAGTGGTGGCGGAGGGGGAGACCCTCTAGAGAGACAGTGGTGGGACCCCACCACTGACCCCACAGCGTTTCAGCCTGCTCCCTGCCTGCGTCGGAGCAGCTCCCGTTGCTAAGAGAAGGGCAGGTATGCTAGGTGGGCACTGAAATTCAAGGGGCTTTTACCCTTTAACCATGATCCAGGTTAAACACCCACCTCACACCCATCAACCACAAAACCAGCGGTCTTCAACTAACCAGCCTATAGATACTGTTTTGCAAACAAAGGGCAGCAACTCACAGCAACCCTGACGCATGATTTTCAACCCCACCGTTGTATCTGTGTTTTTAGCATCTTTAAAATGCTGAGATCTTCCACAGCTCGCTGTGAATAGCCAGCACTCAGAACCAGCTACCATCAAGTCAAGCACCGATTTGACTTCATCCCGTTTAAAGTCTGATCTGCTTCGTTAAACAAACAAAAATTTGGCATCAATTTTTTTGTTTCCCTTTACTTTGATGGATCGCAGCCTCACTATAAAAACATGCTTACTAAAAACAAACCAGAAAACTAAGGAAACTGGTAAAAAGCTTTCATTGTGAAGAAAAGCAGGGAAAAAGCCTTAAGGAGGAAATGCTAAATTTTTTTGTGATGCCAGCAGAGAGAGGCAATATATAAAGAAATCCACACAGGGGCAGGAAATACATCCCTGAGACTGAATTTGGAAAAAGACAAATTAATGCATTTATGGAACAAGCAACATCCCACCATACATGCTCAATACAAAGCAGAGATCCAGCAAGGCTGAAAAGAGACCTAGAACAGATAAGACAGACAAGACCAATGTAGGTTTGAGGACACATTCTTAGCATCTGATATACAGAAAAAGTGGAAGGAATACATAGATGGAAAGTATGACAAAACTGAAAGGGACATGCACATTTATTATTATTTATCACGTCTGTTCCACAATCAGTGTTAAAATCTCCAGTCAATGAGCAGGGGTCTCATTTCACATTTAGATAAAAATTCTTGAAAGAGTTAATATAGATAAAGATGGGGAAAAGCGTAACAGACCATGCATTTATGAACACGGTGAAACCAAACAAAGCAATGAATTTCTCATGGAGAAGAGAGAGAATATGGAAGGGGGAGGAATTAGTCTCAGGTAGGAGGGAGAACAGCCTGTTAGACATTCCTCCTCCAAATGAGGTTTTAGCATGTGCTTCCAAGGAAAGCAGGGCCTCACGCTAGGTGGATTTCAAATGAGACTGGAAAGCACCACTGAGGCATACAATAAGAAAGGGCACCTGGGCAGAAGAATTTCATGATCTAACAGTGCTGATTTCTGAGCCTATTTGTTTCTGGACCAAGTTTGCTTATATGCGAAGTTTATCATTGCTGGATGAAGGCTGTGACCGATAATGCCTTTTCATCATGTGCGCCCCGCTATTGAGCCTCACTCCCCTTCAAAAATTAGCCAGTAAAGACCCCCTTGCTGAACACAAGGTCTTCCCTGACCCTTCCCTAACCTTAGAGGCCAAGCTGCAGTCAGAATGAGGCCCTACACCCTCCCTGTGACATGACATGACATGACATGACACGGGCTTGCTTTTGATCCTAGTCAGCACAGGAGGAAGCCCCCGCCTCCACAAACCTGGTCTCTCCTCTGAGACAGACACATTTCCAACCTGACACACAGTACACACGTGATGGATTCTCGAAATGAAACATGTCTGGCTGCCCATATGTGCACATGCAGGGACCTTACATGACTCACATTTACACTACAGCTTTTTGACATCATTAAAACAGAGCAAAAACGTCTCAGAGAGGACAGACTTACAGAAGCAGATTTTAAGGTCAAAAAGGGCCATTCTAATAATTTATTCTGACCCCTGGACGACACAGCCCACTGAATTACACAAAGGGCTCCTTTAGACACTCATTTACACCCACTTTCAGGTTGGTTTCCACTGCTGGATATGAAAGCCTGAGGGTAAATCAGAATGGGATCCTTCCCTCTTCCTATGCACCAAGACTGTTCAGAAACCTCTGTCATTTGTCTTCATTTCACAGATGGGTATTACTGTCCTGGGGGAAGCAATGCCCACACCAGACATCATCCTACCTTACAGTATTGGGGAGAGCACATTTAGCTCTTAGAAACATCTTTCTTTCCCTCCCACCCCCACATTTTCTTCATTTGAAAAACCAAAGAAAACAAATCATGCTACATTCTTTGTTTTACAGAGGGCAGCTTGGGACCTCCCACTCTTTCATGGAAAGAAAATTTCTTTCTGGTACAGTTTCCATTATTTATTAGCTGAAGGTGGGGGGAGAAATGGTATTTATAGGATGCCTAAGGCCACACTCACTATAAAACTGAAATAAACCAATATAGCTAGAGCACAACTTAGTGGCCTATTGTGCAACATTTTAAAAAATGTACTCTCTCATTATGACACTTGAGAATATCTCCTCCCCCTGACAGCAGTGGAAATACATTTATGAGAGCCATAGACCAGCAATATTGTTTTAATCAAATCATTCAAATGGGTGTGCTGGCTTTTGCCCGCTTCCTGATACTTATTCCACATCCTGACAAGACCTGGGATTTGTATAGAGCATTCTCCTGCAAGGTGTCAAGTGATTTTGTGGACACTGGGCCAGTGTAAATCTGCGTATTGCCACTGTGACTTTGGCAGATCAGTTTGCATCAGCCCAGGAACTGACTCACCGACTGATCTGAAATCCACAACATGGTGTAGGTACTATTCTTCCTATTTACAAAAACAAAAAGCATCCACAACTGAATGTCAAAGGTTTCCTTGACCTTTCCTACTTAAACATAAAGAAATGGAGAGGAGACAGAAATTCCCATCTTATACCACAGCGCAACAACATCTGAGCAGAGATGCAGCTTGCTCAAATGAAACACTGACAGAATTACCAGGCCTTGCAGCTGGCATAGCTCTCACTGCACGAAGATAATCCATGTGAGGTAGTCTAGTGAGGAGGAGTCTTCAACCTAGGGCATCCACACAGTGTCCAGCTCGACAGGCACTCAAGGCTTGGAAAATGAGTATTCAGCATTTTCTCAAAGTCACATGCGCTGGAGGTATTTGGGAGTAAGAAACCACCCACGCCTTGCTTCCTTTGCTCTCCCTCAAATTTGTTTTTCAAAGAAAAGTAACATGAATTTCTCACATCAGAAAAAGAAAACCCCATGCAGCCTTTATAGGGGTCTGTGCACCTACTGGTATTCTTCTCAGCACTGAGAAACTATGCTGGGATATTCACCTGTTTACCAAGTCCTTCACGCCAGAAAGTAACTCTGCACTGGCATTATTCTATTCTCCCTCAGCTAGGGCTTGTTCATGTTTTAAATAAACCACCAAAGCTCAGAAAGCCTATGACAAGCTAGACACAATCAGTAAAGAGTATTTAAACTGGGTACTACTCATTTGCCAGCATCCAAGACAGATTAATAAAGGAGTCAATCTCAGAAAACACAGAACTCTCTTGAGTGAGCAGAAAATCAGGGCTGCCTGAAGAGAGAGCATGAACTTTGCAGCCAACTCAGAAGTACAGTGTGGTACCATGGGACCAGGCTGTCCTGGAGGCATGCAAACAGAGCAGAGCAAGGCCCCCACATTACCTTCTTTAACCCCAAAATCACCCCAGCTCCCGAGGCACTGATTTAAGCAAAAATCTTTATCCAGGGATGCACTGGAGAAAGAGATTTCAGCCTGTGTCTGGAAGGTTTCATCATCAATGGAGGAAACAGCAAAGCTCCTCCTGACCTTAACTATACAATCAAACACCAAAAGACGCATTCCCTCTAGAAAAAAATTCACAAATTAAACCAGGCCCTTCCATTTTCAAATGTTGTATACAACAATCTTTCTTTTCACTTTAAAATCACAGGAGAGCTAAGGGATGTGCTAGTAAGAGATGTCTACACTGTTTTCCTGTGGTAGACAATAGGAAACTACCCCAGGTGGCATCCATTTACCCTGAAATTCTCAAACCTGCAAGAGACACACCTTACAAGCTCTTTCACTGGGTCACATCAGCCCTCATAGCAGCCTGTCTCTTCCTCCAAGATACTGGAGACCTCTGAAACTGTGCATGCTTTCTTCACCTGTGCATCATCTGATTAGACAGAAACACCTCTTACTCACACTATTTGACTGCAACCCCCACGTTTCTTACAGCAACAACTCTCAGAGGCTTCCGGTTATATCAGAACCACCTTCATCAGGACCAACACCAAGCTCCTGGTTTCCTTGACCATGCAGAAAAGGCTACAAACATGAATTCACACTGTCCTGAAAGATCAGAAACCAAAAACAAACAGAAGGAACATGCACCTTCCTAAGAGCCTCATGTACATTTGAAACCTTCAGATGTTCACAGCCACTCTGAGGTGCCGGCACAGCTAATGAACAGCTGGGAGAGGGCTGTGACACCACCAGCGTGACCTGGGACAGCACCGTCACCAATGGAGACAGAAAAGAGCTATTTTGCCCAAACTGGCTGCATTCTCAAATCAAATTAGTGCAGTGCCCTTGGCTTCTACCTTACTATTTTAAAATGCGGAGAAATTTAATAATAAAAGCAAGAGACACCAAAGTCCCTCCCTATCTGATCTAGTCACTAATGAGGGAGGTTTTTTTAACCAGCACAGATTTTCCATTGAGCAGCACACGCAGCCTCTCCACTGTCCACGTGTCAGAAACAAAGCCACTTCTGGGCTGATGCTTTCCATATGAAACACCAGCTCCCATCTTTCTTCTCCCTTCTCCCTTCCTCCTTTCCATACTTTATTACTCATATGGCAGCTGTAGTAGGTTGCAGATGAGTGGAACGTTTTCTTCAGAGCAGCATTAATTTTCTAGGCTGACAGGGGAGGCCGAAGAAAGAAAAGGAAAAAAATCAACCCCCAAATCAGGATTATTTAGTACTTTTCACCAGTTTGAAGCAGGCAGCAAGCTCTCCAGGGCTGGCACCCTTCAAACCTCTGTGCAGCCACAGGAAAAGAACAAAGCCCCTGAGCTGCTCACCTCGCCCTGCACCCTGGGATGTGGGGCACCTCAGACCCAACAATAAGCCTGAGGTGCCAAGGGAGGGTGAGTGCACTGATTTCTCGCCAACAAACCACCACAGCACCTTGCTGGCAGCAGCTGAGCAGAGGAGAGAGAAGAGTGACCAGCAGCTGCGAGAAGCCGAGCAAAATGTATGACTCCACCACTCGTGCATCAGCACACCTTGCCAGACCCTCGCCCAGAGGGAGGGAGAGCAGGCCCCCAGGTCAGAGACCAGAAATAACCTGACATTGCTTATGGCATCACGTAGTGCTGTGGCTGCAGTTCTCAAAAGATGCAAGAGAGTCACAGAATGCAGAGTCTGGATACCTTTTACTAGTCAAATGGCTAATAGCTGGGAAAAATTAATCAAGCTTTAGGGGCACAAGCCCTGAAATGGAAGGCTAAAATTGACAACAAAACCAAAGACGTTAGGCAAACCAAGTCTCTCACACCAAAAACAGGGCTAGGCCCTCAGGAAACCTTCTAGGAAGTAGAACTAGTTGAAAAATTTCTACCAAATATTCTAAAAAAAAAAAAAAAAAAATTAGATTTTTGTCCAATCTAAAGTGTTTTATTGGAATATATTGGTTTTGGAGCCAGTACATCATCCACTGAAATTTCTCACATCCCAGATGTAATCTGGAAAGGCAGACCTGAATCAAGCAAAGCAGCAACTCAAACCTGGGTCTCTAACACCACGGCTAACTGCTGTGATGGGCCAGTGTCCATTTTGGGGGAAAGCAAGCCCCTCACCCCTTCAACTCTCCCACCCACTGGACATTTTCCACGACCTTTGCTCACTGGAACCTTTGTTTTCCATACAGCCCTGGTGGAGAATAAAGGCAGGCGATTAACGGCAGTCCCCTACTTCACCCCCACCAGCACACAGCAATTCAGCACAATGCTGATTCCCCTCCTGGGCTGCAGTGAAGACAAGTCAGTAGAAATTGCAAACATTTACAAACCCAAGAACTTTCCTTACACTTGAAAATGAACTTTGGCTACTCTGGAGTCAGGATTAAAACCAAATGCCTAACAGCATAGTAGCCTATTAATAGTGAAAGCATTTTTTAAATCTAATTTACTTGTCATGCCGCATGCATTTTTCCTCACTGCACAATCCAAACAAACAGTCATTTTCACTTTGATTTCCAGTCACTTCCCTTCAGTTGTACAGGAAGAACGCTGCAGCGCCAGAGCTGCAAAGGCAGCAGGTGGGCAAGACGATCCTGCCCAAAAAACACAAACCCATCTTCCAGGACTTTTTTAATTACATAGATGGAGATATTTCCATTGAATGCAGCTTCTGTCAGAACATGTTGGCTTACAAAGGTCCATCATGGTCAAACATCAGCCTTATGCCAGTGTCCCTTTAAAACTGACCTTGGGAGGATGCAGGTTTAAGGGCAGGATTTGTAAATCAGGACACTAATTGGAATGTCTCAGAAGAGCCTCTCACAAGCCAGCATCCTTCTCCTTCGCAACCCTCCCCATCAATCACACTGTCACCCAGGCTCGCCTGTGTCACTGCCTACTTCTCCATCCCCTGCAGAGTAAGAGCTGTTGACCCCGACGTATGATTTAAATGCCAGCTTTGCACTCGGGTCCACAAGGCTGGGAAATAACGGAGAGGATGAGGACATGTGAGACATGGTCTATAAGCACCATGTTCAAAACTGCTACAACACTTAAATGAGTATACCTGCTGGACCTTCAGCAAGCATTAACATGCAATCTGTGTGTAAAGGACTCAGACTCTTTAGTGTAAGTTGTAAAGTACACCACATGCATCTTAATTGTTCTCCAAACAATAACACATGTAATGAATACACAGTTGCACTGAGAGAAAATGCTCTGGATTGGAAAGGATCCTTCATGTGTAAGAACAGGGAGAGGACGGGTACCTGCTTTAAAAGGATTAAAAGCATGACAACAGCTTAATATATTAGAGCTGATATATTAAACCTTTTAAACAAAAAAAAGTCATGCCTTCCTGACCAAGCTTCCTACACCCAACACCTTTTAAAAACCTAGTGAAGGGGCCAAATTAGGGCTGTGCACAGGCTGTCTCAAAGACAACCCAGACCTCTGGGAAGAGGGATTTAAGCTCACCTTTTGGATCCTTATTTTAATTTTTTCAGAGAGGCAACGCCGCACCCCGCCGAGGGCTCCCTGCGCAGGAGCTGTCCTGTGCTTGCAGCACCTGCCAACTGGCGCGGCAGGATTTGGGCCAGCAGCTTCAGAGGGGCTGGCTGACCCTCTCCCCAAAGCCCAGCACGACCCCCTCCTGCCCCGGCCCCTGTGCTCAAGCACCGCAAACCCCTAATATGAATCCTCACCGCAGCCCTATGAGAACCAAGGAGCTGCCAACTCATCTTGTAACCAAAAAACTCAGCAGCAAAGGTTTGGTGTCCTGATGAAATCCAAGATGTCTAACTATCTTTGAGCGTAAAGGCTGAAACAATTTCTTCTAAGATGGGAAGTAAGACACGAACCCTGCTCTCACAGGCAGCCCAACAACCTCCACAGCCAGGCAGCCTTCCTTGCCAGCTGCTGCCAGAGCAGGAATGGCAAATACGGCCTGGTGAACACAGCGACACGCAAGCTATTTCTGACGTACGCACCCATCTCTCTACTGCCAGCTCTCAAAATGCCACAACCGTGGCAATTTCTTAACGCTGCTGTTATCAATAACTGTTGGAAATCCCGGCTTTTTTATTTTTGAGAATAAAAGACAATAAAACAAATCTTCAGTGGCTCAGAAGGAAGTAAAAAGGAACATCAACTTAAAAAATAAAAAGTCTGTGACTTTAAAGACAATCTCAGCGTCTTGGGAACCAGGCACATGATTTTTTAACTCAAAGTGGCAACGCTGGGAAGGAGACACAGCCAAGAGAGCACCAAACTCAGATACTCAAAACACATGTAGTACCTATCAAGACTGAAGCCAATGGAGGAAAACTGGGATGGGAATATACTGCATCACACATATATTCCAAATCTGTCCTCTACCCAGGAAAATCTGGGAGGAGGGGAAGCTCTTTCCTTAGCAGGTTTGTTTCATTTGTTTGCTACAGAAGCAGCTGAACCCTGCAGTTGAATGAATACAGACTCATTTGGACCAAGGCAGAACCACTCATAGTACAAAGAGAATCTGTAGGGAAAAGAAATTCAGCAATTCAGGTGGGTGATTCCTGAAACTTGAGCCTGAAAGACACCACAAAAATGGCACTCCCAGCTCCTGAGTATTGCTGGGAGTTCCTGGAAGGGGTGGGGGCATTGTAGAGGAATACATAAGGCAACAGGCAGGAGGCACTTGAGAGTCCAGGGAAACAGAAAGTAAAAGGGACTCAGCACCGTTCTTTAAGACACCTTTATTAACTCCCCAGAAATCAAGTTTACCATGAAAACAGAAAACTGCCACCAATTAGAATACCTGTGAATAACTCTTCATGACGTTTTGAGTGTGGTGATCAAAAGCCTACAATCTTCTTCCCCTCTCCAGAATGTGACAAATTTGATAGGCGATGAGGTGTACTATTACCCCATTGCTTCATGTACTCAACACCAATGCTGCTCAGCCAGTAAGCAAAATCCCTTTGTCTTATAAGGACAACTGCAATCAAGGTTGTTCATATGCAGCTACAGAGTCAAAGAGAAACAGCTTCCTTCTCACTTCCCTGTAACATGTTTCCCAATGCAGAATGGAGAAGCAGCACACTGGATGTTTCTCAGTGGAGAGTCATTTGACAAGGCCTCAAAAAATACGACAATATCCAGAAGATACCATTTGCATCCACCCTGGAGAGCTTAAGTGTGAAATTACTGCCTGGAACTGAAGACCTTCTGCCATTTCCACATGCAGGTGTCACATTGCAGGCTAGCTATATATCATGATTTTTATATAGCCTACTCCAGTCTATGCATTGCCTATTCAATAGGACATAGAGAAACGTGTGGACTTGGGGGAGGGGAGGTTAAAGCATCCCAAACGCGGCAGAGGAGTTGGAACTAGATGATCTTTAAGGTCCCTTCCAACTTAACCATTCTATGATTCTATGAAGAGAAGTATTTTCTAGTTGAGTACCCACATTGTAATTGTGCATTGCTTAAAGGTATTTACCTCATTTCAAAATCACTTGACACAAGTCACACACATAATCAGATATTTAAGACCTGTAACATGGGTTGCAGGGCTCTACACTTTCATAATGCCAAGAAATAATCACTTATAACAAGAGATTCTGTAATTAACGAATCATGAAACAATAGAGACAGCATTTTCAAGTTTGTCCATCCTCTCTTTCTCCAACTTTTTCAGTAAGGTGATAGGAGCATGCTTTCAGTGCATGGAGCAAGTAGAGAGCCTGCAGGTGTAAACGGACCAGCCCTCAGAGTCTGAAATACACTGCATTACACATGTGGCTGTTCTTGGAAGTCAACCATTTCTGCAAGTTATTCTCAAGAGGCATGATGTACTATAAGCTCTTAAGAAATGTGTTACACTGTGACTGGAACCAAGATGAAATAGCAATATTAAAAGAGATGGTTTAGTTTATGTAGTGGCCAACTATGCCATTAAACTAGAACAATGGAGACGATGGGGAGGTAGGAATGTTCTCCTGTGTGATTTATTCCTTTCCAGTAGCAGTGGAAATTTTTCCTATAGGCCTGAAAATGACCCTGTCTGCCAAACAGAAGTCAGCATTAAGATGTAAGAGTTCTGCTAGATTAGTCACCTTGGGATTCTCTGCTCTCGCACAGCACAGGGATCTCAAAGCCCTTTGGCAGAACGGATCAAAACTCAGCCTCCCAGTCCTGCACTGACCATGCCTTAGCATCATTGCTGTCAGTCACTTCAGAAAGGGGGAAACTGAGGCTTGAAGACTTGACTAAAAATTATGCAAAGAAGGCTCTATGACAGAGTCAAGAGTGAAACAAAGGCTTCCTTGATCCTGTGCTTTACAGAAAATGTGCATCTCTCCCTTGGAAGGATCATTGTTTGATGCAGCTGAGAGCAACCGGGTCAGCCAAGGCAAGAGGAAATGTTATCGGGCAACGGTTATCAGACAAACAATATAATGCTGTTTCCACTTCTGCCAGCCAATTAGACCTGCTCTGCCACATGACACACGTGGGAAAGGCTGGCTCTTTTAGAATAAATCAGGGTTTGGAACCTAAGTCCTGCTGATTTTATACACCTGCATCAGCTACACACACGGTGACCCTGTGCATCTACCTGCTCTTTGTGCTCCTGTGCTGACATTACGCAAAATGCCATGCTAGAGGCTGCCCTATGGCCTACACAGAATATGAAGAGAGCCCCAAAATGTCTCCTATCAGACCCCTTCTCCACATGAGGATGACAAGTCCAAAGTCCTCCAAGGGGCCCATGGAGAAGGATAATAAGGATGATCTGAAATGTTAACCCCTAGGAAGACTACAAAAGATGGCTTCTGCACACCAATCTTTTCACAATATCATTGTGAAAGACCAGCAAGAAGAACAGACTGAAGCCCCATGTCCAGCCCTTCCCAGTTGTCAGCCCTGCTCTCCCCCTCTTTGCAACCTTACACACTGAGAGTGGGACCACGTGCAGCTGCACGGGGCTACGCTCCTCACAGCCGCCTCCCTCAAAAACAGCCTCCTACCCACTTCCTTCCTCTGCAGAGTAACAAGGCACTCTTCGGCCTCATGCTGTCTCTCCCAGCAGTCTGGTTCCAATCTCCGGGATGCCACATCAGACAGCTACCCCCGAGCAACGGCATGTGGCCAGCGGTCCTCCCACTGCACCGCAGCAGCCATGCAGGTGCTGACATCTCCCTCCACCCTGGTCCCGAACTGCAGAGTCAGCTCGCAGGGACAGAGAGCAACTAGGACGGGTTCAAATCAGAGCCAGGAGGAAGCGTTGGGCAGAACCATAGCGATGCCGAGATACCAGCCAGCTGAGCACAGCGAACACCTCATTTTCCAATGCACAGAGCCCACCTCTTCCTTTAATCTCCCTCAGTGCCGTGGCAGCTCAACGCTGCTGGAAAAGCTAAACAAAGACTAAACAAAGTTCTCTCTCTTCTGATGAAGTTGTGCTATGAATTACTCATTAGATCCTGACCTCCCCACTCCAAGAAAAAAAACACCCTCCTGACCTCAAAAGTGGTTTTGCCTGAAGAAGTACATCCAAAGCTGACATAGTGAAGCTAAGCTTTTGCTGCCTAAAAAACAAGCCCTCCCTTCCCAACATGTGTTTTAAAATAAAAGGGAAACACATCATGGATTCAGTTCCAGCTTCCACTTCAGGTATTTCCACTTTTACAATGGAACTATGTTCATGGCGGAGTGAGGCATTCTTTGTTTGTATTTTTTCCTCCTAAAAAAGAAACCTACACAAGAGATGACAATCTGTTCCTACACAAAATCTGTTTGTTTTGTACATATTGCTGGGTTGCTCTCATTCAACTACAATGGTAATTGTCAAAAGCACAGATATGAAACTTGCTCACATTTCTCTTGCAGTGGGAAGGAAAAAAGGGAGAAAAGACCAGCAGACTGCATGCAAGCATTTAGCAACCTGCCTGTGCTGTCAGTGCCCTCCGTGAGTGATGGGTGTTTCACAATCGGAAATAGGAGCAACTGCCCCAGCTATGTAGTCCTCAGCCAGCAGCTACAAAAGCACGGTCCAGACTCAGGAAAAAAGGAAGAGAGGACTTGTGTCAACACTTCACCCCAAGGCAGGCTCCAGTTTTCAGTGGGGTAAGTGTATCTTTTATGGTATGGCAGTAGACACCAGCCCCAGAAGCAGGAACTGGCACGGACTAACCTCTACACATCAAGCTTTAGTAGCTGCTCATCACAAAACAAACGGAGCTCACAGCATGGTGAGGAAGCCTGCTCTTGACCCACACAACTACTTGCCCCCTTTTAAGAGACTGAAGTAATCTCCCAGGGTGCTGCCTCGCTGCTGCGGGAAGCACAGCTCTGGAGCCTCGTGGACCTCAGGTATGGCACCGGAGCGCTCCATGGGAGCGGAGGCAAGACACATCCAAGTGCTTTCACTCAAAATCAAAGCTGCTGCGTCCAAATCCTGATACTTCCTGCAGGGATCAGTCACTGCCCTGTCAGCTCTCTTCCCTGTGGTCTGACAGTTTTAAGGGATACCTTTAGAAACATACACACATGCACGCACATCCCTTGTTCCAAAGCTGCTACAGTTTGCCTGAAATAAATAACTACCAAGACCTGGCTACATTTACAAGCGATTCAGAAGAATGAAATTGGGATCTCTGTGTCAGTGGGTCTGCCAAGCCTGTGTGACAGCATGCTCTGTACAGCCAGCTTCGTCTGCTCCCACCACTGATACATCGGTTTTGCTCCCTGTTGTTTGCAAGGAGAGTCCAGGCAGCACCAGGGGAATAAAAACAAACTGTAAATACAGGATGTCTTATGAAACATCAGGGACTGGCTGGAGGATGTGAGGGCAAATAAGGGAAAATGTAATAAATTATTTTCAACTTCTCTTTTCAAACATATGTGGAGAATCAGTGGGGTTTAACCAGGAGAGTGTGAGTTTAAATTCTGCAATAGTAACAGTGGGCTTGGGTAGGCACATTGTACTGTATAAAACAAACTGCTGCTCTTCCACGCATAAAAGGCAGCAGCAGGAGACAGAATATCACACACAGTACTGCCTAAAGCATGCTGGCTATGTCAACAGATTATCTCGCTTTGGACTATCTGGACTGTTACTAATATGCAACTGAATATGCAACTGATCCAACAACGATGCTATGAAATTAATTTTTTTAATGAAATTATATTAACCTCTTCAGTTTAATTAGCATGTTAAAAATATAAAAGGAAAGCAGATGTGACCATCATGGATGTGCGAGCTGAATATTAATAACAAAAACCATCCCCTCCCCCTCAAAGGATAAAGCAAAGTTGGATCAGTCGTTTTGCAAATTAAATCCTGAATGTGTTCGCACTGTAGCTGTCAATAAACCTCTCGTGTGTGTGCACATACACACACAAAGCTCAAGCCAAAACAATTTTACTAGGGTAAACCTTTAAACCATCCCATCCAGCTGGATGACAAAGCTACAGCCCGAGTGCTCCCCTGAAGTCCTACTGTCCACATTTCTCCCCACCACCACTTCTAAGGAAAAATTAAATGAACGTCCCAAGCTGTCACTTTACTGGAGACCTAACACACACTACCCTTATGCTGTCCAAGACTAAGGTGAATGCCGGCAAGATGAAATCCAGTGGCTCATTATTCTTACACCGATAGTGCCACGGGTCCATGCGCTGCATTAGCACCACAAGTCATCCCAGCCACACTCCACTATTCCTACCCACCAGCGAGTTGTTTTTTTTCTTTTAAAGAGACACTAGTTTCTCCGATTTTTGCCTGGCACATCGCCTCTGGCCAAAAATCACATCAAGAAACAAGATCGTCTCACAATGTCCTGCCTTAACGAGGAATCCTGTTTTGCCTCCTCTCTCAGTATCCCAGCTGATAACTATTTATAGATCTATGCATTTGGGCTCATAGTTCATTTTATACAACTCTTTTCTCTGTAACCTACTCTTCTCCTTGGTCTTATTTATTCACACCACCAGTCATCATTTTAATGTATTCGTAATACTTGATTTCCATCTTTAAAAGTATCCCGATTCTGTCTGCACATTAACCCTACGATGCCTCATTACACACTGGTTTACTGGAACCAGCCTAAGGCGTCATTGTTTTAAGATACAGCAAGAAGTATATGCTTCTCCCCACCTTCTAAACAAAAAAGAAAAAAAAAAGAAATCAGTCACCTCCCTAGTTACAGAATTTACCCTAAAAGCTTTTGCTAGTGCTTCCAGACACCTGCCCACCTCCTATCTCTGATTTAAGCTACAATTTTTATTGACATATACTAATTACCTGAAAATAAGAATGATCTATTCCGTTTCCACCAGCTGCCGGTTGTCAGCACTGGCTGGAAGTGATCAGCCTTGTTTAAAGGAACAAAAATAAAAAAAAAAATCTAAGCTCAAAAATAAAATAAAAATAGTAGTCATCATAAAAGCAAAACCCTAAAGAATGCCACCGGATCTCAGGTGCTGCCAGGCGTGCTCAGAAAGGACTGAAGGCAGACAGATTTGAATGGACTGCTCAGTTTGTCACAGTAAAAAATATAGAGATTTAAAGGTCTACCCATGCGGAAAAAGAAAAAAANACCGCCTCACGGCTGCCTCACGGCCGCCCCGCCCCCCGCCCCGCCCCTTCGCACGCAGCCGCGCGGCCCACTCAGGCAGCGCGTGACCATGTAGGGTAAACGGCGGGGCGGGGGGGGCGGGGCCGCGACGCGCCTGGAGNACCACCGAAAAAAAACCAACCCTGAATTAAAGAACAAAAAATAAATAAAGTCAGAAACGCAGCCCCAATGCATCGACTGTCTGCGCTTAAGAGATTTACAGGAGTAATTTAAATGATTCACCTGCTGCCAGTTTTCCTCCAAGGATGGCAAAGCTGAGAAGTAGCCGGTGTCGTGGACAAGCTGGAGTTCCTGGNGTCGCCCAATGGCGGCGCCGCTAAGGGCGCGGGGGGCGGTGCCGGTCGCGTCAATTGGTCGGTAACGCGGGTCCCGCCTCCTCCCCGCGGCCCTGCGGGGCGGGGCGCGGCGAGCTATTTTTAGGGTGCTATATAAGGGGGTGGCGGGGCGTGAGGCAGCGGCAGAGCGCGGCGCGCTGAGGGGCGGTCGTTGCGGGCGGCGGCGGAGTAACCAGCTGCTGTCGGCAGACTCCGGCTACCCCGCCGAGGCGCCGGCTCTGGAGGACATGGGCAGGAAAGGGGATGGAGGGGGAAGGGGCCGCGCACTCGGTGCCCACCGAGCAGCAAGTAGCGCTCGAGTCCCCAGGGGCCGAGGGTGGCCAGGTGGAGAAATACACTTTTTTTTTTTTTNAAGACATCCATGCTGCTGCTGAGCAAGACCCTTTCTTTCTGCTTTTGTGTGTGTTTGTTTGCTCGGGTGGGGGGTTGTTTTTGATCATAAAAAAAAAAAAAAAAAGAGGAAAAATCAACCAATGATAGATCCAGCGTCCCTTTGGCTTTGTTTTGTTTCAGTCA